>JAIPRM010006524.1:0-18549 GCA_025469315.1 Stegophylla sp. TES_Ste_2020 | reverse complement strand
AATGCCAGTTTAGTGATTCTCAGAATTTGGTAAATATTTCTACGTCTTCTGTTATTAATAATTTTAAGAAAAATCTCAGGTGGTGCATTTGCACCACCTGGACCCTCCCTCCGGGCGTCCCTGCTATATTATTATGATATTTCACACAACGCACGTGCGTTAATACGACTCGATTTGTCCGATTTATATAAGCATCGACGTGTTGTTTTCACAGCCAATTTCCACGGAATCACGCGGAAATCTCTGATACTTTTGTTTTCTTTCTCCGTCGTCTTCGGTCCGTTACCGACTGTATAATATTATAATAGTAACTACGCAAACGACCGTCGTCTGTTGCCAAAGAACGACGCGAATCGACGCCAGTTATATAGAAAAGATCGTAATAATAATATTCTCAAAAGATAAACGGATATTAGACGCCACTGTACCGCGCGCGCGCGTCTGAGACGAGTCTCTGGCAATGATATTATAATGAATCATATACACATGTAACACGTGTGTGTGTGTGTGCGAGCGGCGTTTCCTTAGAACACTGTGTGACTAATAAACCCTTTTTTCTTTTCTTTTTTTTAATCCATTTGACCGTCTCGTGATATATGAATTCGTATTTTAAAACTCGAAATTTTTTTAACTCGTGCACGCGGTGAGCTACGGTCAAAGTTTATTTTCGGTTGAAGAATGTGTTTAAATTTAGTTGTTCCTCGTAAAATAATAAGCGCTCGAAAAAATTACACAATGACATATTGAACTACAGACACGTATTTAAAATATTGTATTTTATTGCTAATTCGAAGACGCTTTTGTTGTTGTTTGAAGTTTCTAGAAAATTAAACGTGCGCCAATAGTCGTTATGTAAATATGCTTTTATTTTCTTATATAAAAGTTTTATTTCAATTTTTCGAGCTTTTGAACTCGATTCAATATTACACTACAATAATTATATCAATGTATATGTAATATGTATATATTATTATAACGCTTTACCTTCTAATATTATATTTTTCGAATGAGCTGCAGGCAAACTCAATCCTCTGGCTGCGAAAAACACTATCAAAATTAAAGTTGGTAATATTTTCAACGAGATCGGATGGTTGATCATTTTTCTGAAACAAAAATAAACTAAATTAAGTACTCGTAAATTTGAAATAGAGCATATCAATTAATAAGCGTTTCGACAATAGTATTTCTAACGATATATAGAACTCAAAAATTTTATAAAAATAAGAAACCGATATTATTTCGGACTCGAGACGAGCGACCACTCGAGACGCGTTCAAGTGGGGATCTCGCTCAGATTGGTTTCTTCCGTCTGTCCCTTTTATCTCAATTTACACGCAGCCCTACTCAATTATTGTCTCCTCCACACGAAACGGGACCAGACAAGAACATCGAGACACGTTATCTCTCTCCGTTAATAAAAAGACCATTAAACGATTAGGAGCGGTCCACAACAGCTCTTCAATGTATATTATAATATTTTACAAGAACGAAGACGCAGTTGTGATATTGTATCTGGTAATTACTTGAGTAAAAATACAGAGTGTGTAACAGACATTTTTCCTTTTCTAACGCGTGGCGCGTGTAAAAAACCAAAATCACTTTTTAGTCCGTATCTCGTTACTGCATCGTCTGTATTGTACCTGTACGTATACAATGTATACGTAAATATAATTTGCATTTACATGTCTAAATAAAAACATGTAAATAGCGTGATAAAGTGTAAACGAAGAATAAGCGGTATAATTATACGAGTATACGTGTGTACGTGTAATATATTATAATGTACTCATGTGTAATACATGTGTATCGAGCCTATGAAAGTGTATTAAATTCAATAAAATATTGCAATATACTTAGCACGCGTGCAGGTTACTCGTATTCACAATTTAAAGATGTAAATACAAGGATAAACCGCATTTACACGGGTTATGCATTGTGTTAACATAGTTGTAGGACGACAGGAGGATAACGAAAAATTCTTATGTAATTTTTAAGCCCATAAAAATGGCAGTTGCATGTGCGCCTAAACATCATCATTATTATCGAAACACGCAAATAGGTTATCAATATTTTACTGCAAGTCGAATATTGATCGTCGAGGTGCTAACCTATATACATAATATAGTTTCTTTGTGGACGACTACATATTGTATTTTAATAATTATCACCGTAAGCATGCAAATTAAGTTATTTGGTTTGTAACACAAATCTAGTCGAAATTGAAGAATTTCATTTTCCAGGAATACATAATTAAAACTTTTGACGTCCCGCAAGTCGTCCGAATTGACAAGGAGAAAAAAACGTTTATAACACATTATCGTAATAAGTACTGTAAGTTTTAGCATATATATCATAGTAAAATGATGTTTTCACCACAAATCTATTGGATTTTAATTAACTTGTCAGACTCGTTGCTGAACATAGGTTTCTTTTTCAATATCGCGTGACGTTCAAGCTATTTCTACCCACAATCTTAAGACCACCGCGCACACATGTTCGTCGTCGTGAACGATATCCCATTTATCGTTTAATTATTATACATTAGCTCCGTCGATTTTATTACCGCATACACAGCTCGTGCTACTCGAAAGTAATTTTTTTTTATGTTCGAATCCCACATAGGTCACCATCACCACCAAACCACGCTACTTAATGTACACGATATTACGCGGTACGTACGTAAATATAGTAGACCGCGGTTTTTTTTTTTTATGCGCTCCGATCGTAAAAAACAGTCTTAGACCAACGGTTTTTTATGTTTTTTTTTGAAAAAAAAAAAAAAAAAAAAATTGTACTGAGGGGGAAATGTCTCATTACAAGGATCTATTATGACTTCGTTTTTTCCCGAACGAATAATAACAATATCAATAACAACCACGAAAACAATAACAACAGCGCGTATTTATTACGATGTCAGAGGACACAATAATAATATCATATTATACGGGCACCCGTGTGTACTTTAAGGCAAACTAAATTTCCTGAAATTTCCCGATGTGATTAGGTCAGAGAACGCTATAAGAACAAGCGTATTTTATTTATTTATTTTTTTGTCCTACGAACAAAACTATAATATTACGTGTTACAATTCGCGCAGTAGAACAATGCCGGTTTGTGGTGGAGAGGGGAGGAGTTAAAGTCGCACATGTCCGATTCACAATATTCGCGTCACAGACACACTCACCGTGGATCGCCATCGTGCCTTTTGGCCTAACACTTTCCACAGACATTGACGCCATACATTATTGTTTGTCAATATTATTATTGAGTAGTATGGCCGCCGTCATTGGGACGATGTAAATCGGCGTGAAATTGATTTCGCGAACATTCTTCTGTGTACGTGCGTACACGTGTGGTATAAGAAAACAAAATGTGTGTGTTCAAATGACGACCATCACCGCCGTCGCCGTGTAAATACCGTGAAACACTAATTTATTCATAAAACACGATTTAAATATAAATATTTATTGTATTTCTCTCGAATTCGATCGGTTGGATATCGGTTTACTCTCTCGTCTGTTTCTGTTAAAGCGCTTAAAAGTGATGAAAAAAAAAAAATAATAAAAAATTATAACTGTAGGCTCTCGTTCTTTTGTGGGTGACCATTTTGTTGTTAACATTATTATTATTATTATTATTATTAAAGTATAACGTACGATAAAGTGAACAAAACTTAATGCATATACTTACGTTATTAGTGTGATCTATAAAAAACCCAACGAAAAAGGACAAATGCGTCGAACGCGTATTTACCATAAATATTAACGTGTTTAGACAATAAGTTCATTATGTTAAATTTTTTTTCATGGTCAACGTAACGCGTCTTCGCGTTTTATTAGGGCAATTTATGAATAATATCGGACACTAGAACAACACACTTTTTAATCGCATACTCATTATATCGTAGGTATTTTATATTGAACTGAAAGTAGTTATCTATATAATTCTCTTGCGCGTTACACGCGGAATAATTTTCAAGATCAAATTTAATGTGACCCATTGATTTCGCCGCAGAAGTCGGTAGAAGTTCTTGGAATATTTTCGGTAATTGTAGGACAAAAAATTTGATTAAAACACCATTCGATTTATGACACATATTTTAATTGTTTAATAACCAATAATAACATATACTCTCTGCATCGACAAGAACATAACGTCTAATATAACGTAAAACCGAAACCGTCAATTGGAGTTATCGATTGAAACATAATACGTAACAAACCAATTGTATGCATCGTAATAAACGCATAATAAACGAATGACTGCAATTATACTTATAATGTACTCGAGTCACTATTTATCTTATAATACATTATATATGTATTATGTAGTTCACGTTCGAAGGATGATGAAAATATTATTATTATTATTTTCTCTCTTATCTGTCGCGCGTCGAGACCCCATTTCAATGTGCGACCCCGTTAAATATAAAATATTTCTTTTATTCAGACGTTTGGGCGACAAACCGTGGACAGAGGTCATCCATTATCTCGAATCGTCTCGCCGCGATGTGTGTGTTCCGCGGGATATTATTGAGTTTTATCGAAAACACAAAATTTACAAAAACAGGGACCTAAACAAAACTCTTCCCGCGGCCTCTGTCCTCCAGACATACCCCACACGCGTGCGTTCACAGGGATATATTATTTTTATCAATCGACGTCCCCGATGGCGATAGTATTTTATTATTTATCGACGCACACAATACACATAATAATAATAATAATAATAATAATAATAATAATATTATAACGATATCAGTTCCATGTTTTTAAATCATCGTATATAATCGTCACGGTGTGAGGTTTATTTTAATTTTTTTCCGACCGCACCTCGCGCGGCTGTTTTACAAGCGTCCCCCAGTGCCGAAGACGGTGAGCTCTGTGTACCATCACATCACTGTTGTACACACCGAAGAACCTTCAACCCCATTACAGACACCTCTCAACCCGTTCCCATAAATCCTTCCCGAAACCCGTCAATCAGATACGCTGCTCTCGGTACACATGTGGCCCACAACAACGGCCCCGTGATTACGATACGATCGTCGTGTTCGTCTCTTCGTCATACATCACACGATGGTTGTAGTGTACAGTTGTAGTCAAGTATATAATATCATTATTATTATTATTATTATGTATAGTGCTGTAGCGCGCGCGTCTGTCTCGTGTTATTATTTTTCCCATAACGACAGCGTGTAAAACATTATTATTATTATTATTATTGTACACTACCCTCGAATAATAAGGATTACTGTATAATGTGTAATTACCTTGTTTGTGGTGTGTCTCGCCCTCGGATCTAGATAGTGCGTTATAATATAAAGTATTATAATATATTGTCATAACATGACGGGGCCAGCAGTGAGCTGCTGTACACGGTACCACTGCACGGGGTGGGAAATCTTTATTTTAATATTATGCAGGGCGCCACGACCGGTCGTGTAGATCTTTTATTATTATGACATTGTATTGTTTAGCGCGACGGGAATAATTAAAATATGCGCGTATACCTATGAATGACGTGTGCATAACGTACTAATCCGATCGCGTTTGAAATCCGAGGCACAACGGCCTATGCAGCCGCATAGGGCGGACAGTTTTGGAGAGGTGGCAAAATTATATTGAATATTTATTTTGTTTCCAAGTGGTGAAATACTTAATTTTATATTCTGAGTGTAGCGAAGAAGCTATAGCTTCTTTACAGTGATGGCTAATGAATGATATTATATTCGTTTTATTTTGCATTTTACGGAAACACTTTTTCGTATTCTAGTACGCTAAAAGTTTATTATATAGCGACTTTATGTATAGAAAATTAGCTCTCGGTGGTTCTTTAAAGAGATAGTTTTTTTATTTTTTCCAAAAACAAGGAAAAAATACTGAAAAATTGAGTAAAAACTGCAAAATATCACATAAATGAAATTTTCATGAAATCGATTTTAGTGATTTAGCCATAACTCCAAAAATAACAGATCTAGGAACTTGAAATTTTCACCCATTATCAACTATGGTGTAATATAAATGGGATCAAATTTTCAAAGAAATTTGAGCACTTTTGGATGATTAATTATTTGAATTGTGTATATGGATTTTGTTTTCGCTTATTTTTCGCAGTGATATTTGTTTTTTTCTAGAAAATGGTCGACGACGAAGGCGATTGCGTATAATAATAGATTATCTCATTACTTAATATTTTTATGTAAGGACATTTTGTTGAAAATATGTTTTTTTTTTTTTTAGGGTAGGGGAGGCAAATTTCATTTAGCATAGAAGTAGTAAATTGCTAAATTTCGCCTTTGGATGTTCGTCAAATGACGTTTTCGAAATGTATTGTTTTTTTCCGAACCGATTTTATTGTACAAAAACGAAACCAGTAATTCACATGTACTTATACCATACGATAAACGTGCGCGCGTACACACACATATGTCGTTAGTTACCCTCGTCGTTACTTGTCGACAACAATATGTGTATAATTTTAAATAAAAAAAAAACAATAACAATTGTTACATTATATTCGTTTGCGTGCCGCACTATGAACTACGGCCGTTTCGCTACTTTACCATACTACCCTCTTTTAGGGCAAATTTCTCGCAGAGGGATGATCAGCAGCTATGGTCGATCATGGCGGTCCGCCTGACCCGACGCATTTTGTTATTATTGTGTGTGTGTGTACACAATGGTCCCTCGTCACGCGTAATTGAATAATAATGCAATAATTGAATCCTACACATACATGTATAATGTATGTGTATGTATATGTTATTATTATGGTTAGTAAATTAATCACATTTGATTAACCCATGATGTGGACGATGTTATTCGTGCAGACGGTTTTGTGGGAGATATGTGTGAGAGAGACAGAATGAGAGGGGAGGGAGCTAAAACGCATTTCGTGCATGTAGTTTTTTATGACGTACGTTTCTCCTCCGGACATCTGCAATTAACACAATGACAATAATATAATACGAATCCTTTTAATTACTACTCGCGATGTTTATTGATGCATTATATATATACGTATACACGCGTGCGGTTGCCCCTTATTTTCTTTCCGCCGCTCCTCCCGCCCTTTCGCCCAATAATTCTGTGAAAACTTCGTTTATTACGCGCTGGAGCTTTTGCTATTGTAATGACATTAAAACTGATTATTCTTGATTGCCTTTATTGTTATTATATTATTATTATTCGCGTCATTTGTCGGTGGTTGCGGTAGGTCGAAATTCGCGTCAATTATCAATACGTTGCACTGTGCGCACGTGTCGTCGGCTTCAATTTGCACGACGCAATTCTCTTACGAATACATTTTCTCCTAACGTTTTTGTATTCGTATTATATACAGATAAAAGGTATTATAACGATTTCCTATTGATAATACATTTACAATTGGCTTTCTACTTTACACGCGAACAACGCGTAATCTTATAATATACATTTTGACGAGTATTGTATATAATGTATAAATATTAGGTATATACCGTACAACAGTTTTGTCGCAACAAAGTTTATATACGTTTTCAAAATGAGAAACTCTGCGAAATAGCCGCTAATGTGTTCGTTGACTGCACGATTACTCGATAAATTATTAAATAATTAGTCTTTGAATCGTAGTTTTTATAATTATTTGATAATTTATCAAAACATAAATCATATCGTAATATCCCATACGCAATTTGACAATATACTTTTTGTTTACCGAAGGACATCGGGACGTAGCTAAAATGCATAATTCAATATGTATAGATACCCAAGTCCTAATTGATTCTTACTATGTTTTAATTATGAAAATTAAATTATTTTGTTTTTAAATAATTATAGAGGAATCACCATAAACCGAGAATTCACAATTTTAGTTTCATATCTGTTTTGACGTCATTTATAAATTATCATGCTAGACTCTAAACTCTAGATACATCACATGATTTATTAATATTATCCGATTTGTACACTTTATATAGATACTAATTCAAGGAATCAAAATTCATAATAAGCCATGTATAATATATAAATCGAACTAATAATTATATGCATAATAATCCAACTATCAAAATAAATGAAATGATAAATGTGTGATTTTGAAGTCTACATAATTTGTTCAAATTGAAACATGTATTTCAAATATTTTTAATAATCCGTGATCAAATAATAACCGTGGGAGTTTTATTAATCAATGTTAGACGTTAATATACAAAGCTGTTTACCCAAACGTAATAGGAACTTGGCTACATAATTATTACAGTAGTAACGTTTGCTTATAAGCGTTTGCGTATACAAAGTGTTCAGTGTAGGCATACGTTATTAATTAAATATTAACAGAATTGAGCATAAGAAGACGATAAATATATCTTAGAAATAGACAGAAAAACCGCGATTTATTATTTTTATTTTTTATTGATACGCAATTAAAATTAACTAAAATTAATAAGATAATAAATCTTCTGCTGTGCGTGATTCAATGTATCTACAATAGTGCTCAACCGTGTGATCAATATAAACGGTTTGCTGACAATTATAATCGTCGCTATGAAATCATTCTTGCGCCTACACATCGATCATTCTCTTCAATCGAAAGGATTATAATTATTATTATTATTATGGGTACACTAACATTATACACAGAATCGACCGAATAGGACATCATTATAGCTCTTCTTGATTAATTTTTACTATTGGCCTGTAATGCATAATACACATTCTATATATAATATACTATGTGCTTCTAGCAACATGTTTATTGATGTTGGTACATCAGCTACATATTTCTTTATAGACATAATTAAAAACTTCATTATTAATCTTTCAGGAAGTACGACTAGAAAAATTGGTTAGGTTCCTATGTTTAAATGTTTAATAGATTTTTTGTATTTAATAATTGAAAACCACCAACTGAATGACTGTATATTATGTATCAGATTATACATTTTTTTTATACTTTACACACATGCGTCGTTTACGTTTCGAATATCATGATCCACCTAAATACAATAAATTACAGCTGTCGTCGTCGTAAAAACGAGAATAAATTAGCGTTGCGCGAAAAACTGTACCCGTGTGTGTGTGGACGTCCTATTATATTAATCCAACGTTAAAAAGTAACCATCTCTGCGGACCGGATGACTTCACACGAATTTAAAGGTACTAAACCGTAAAAGTCACCGTGTGCGCGTCGGTCTGCAGGTTAATCAGTAGAAAGGTTACTTACCTGTGTATACACAATATAATATTATACATATTATACTCGTCATAGCATACAGGAGGTGTAAATCACCAAGTGCACGCGTTGACAATGGACTTCTGATTAAAAAAAAAAAACTCACGCTTGCGCGCACATTATTATCATCATCGTCTCGCCTAAACGCAAACACAATAATGGGTATCTATACAGTCGTGTCCGAGCGCGCGTTGACACGTTAAACCGTCCCGTCCTCCACGGCTGCTGCCGTAAATTAACGTCTCCTGCACCCTCTGCGGCTACTTGCTGGTTATGTAATATATTATACCTCTATATTATACGTGTATGTATACTCACCACGCACACACACACACTTTTGAGTGTATGCACTCAAAAGTGTGGGTGTATGTATGTGTGCAGACAACTTGCACTGTCTTTCCATCGTTTACACATAATAATAATAATTTGTAAGCGCGCGCATAATGTAATATAATAATATTACAATATACGATCGTCCACGATAATATTATTATCATACACACGCGAGTGTAAAATATATTATACAAAGTACCTACGTATATTATCATATGGTAGTAACATTATGTGCCCCATCGACTTCTTTATACCTCTTTCTTTGAGTTTCATTAATATTCATAAAGCGCGTCGCCGTCGTCTCTCTCCTTAGGTAAAACAACCGCGTCCACACGACGCGACGATGGTCGCCGACTGGACCGGGGGACACGACACGTGTGCGGTTTTTTTATTATTGTATATTGTTTTTGTTTTTGCTTTTGTTTCGTTATATTATGCAGTATGTAACGAAATACACTCAAACACCCAGGGTGGCCTCATAAACACACGTACATATTATGTAAAATACAGGCATACAGCGTACGAAACAATATTTCCGCTAAATTTAAAATTCGTACTCGATTTACCTTTTACTTAGAGAAAATATATATATTGGCTATTCCTCGTTTTTCATACAATTATATTATATTATACGACTGTACAAGCAGAGGTTTATTTTCACTTAGTCAGTGAATACATATTGTGGTTTATACATTTTGAGGTATTTTCGTATTATGGCACCCCACGCGAAGAGCGACATAATCCATTTCGAACATCCTATCGTTGACCAACGGAGGATAATAGCGTAATTTTATCGCATTAAACTGCAGATTTGATGTTTGTTTATGTTTTAATACAGCGTTAATTTTATCGCGTGAGTAATAAAATTATGTTTATTAGCGATAACGATTTTATTACTAGGTCTTTGATTTTTATTAATGTTTATCTGTATGCCTATTGCCTATCGAGTGCGATAAAATATATTATCCATGAGATATTTACTTTTTTTGTAAAGTATTAAACTCTTCCAACGCATCATTGTGTACCAATCAAAGCCCATCAGTCGTCAAGCATTCATAGCAAAAATATAGCATATAAATGATAAACTATACTGCGTGAGTCACGACTTTAAACGGGTAAACGAGCCATTATATTATTATTCTATTCTATATTAAGTATGATACTCCGTGTTAAAAATTGTCAAAAACAATAGTTTTCATCTTTTAAACTATAATATTAGGTAATACAACTTCAGTACCTACACTAAGTCTTAAAATACTAATAAATAATATAAAATAATTTAAACGGCTCACTAAAAAAATCAATAATTGATAGCTTCAAGCCTATAGCATATATTTAAGGTGTATTGTATACATTCATTAATGCTGGTTGTTTTTTAGATTCTGAACGAAGTGAAGAAGCTAGTTTTTTTACAATGATGTTTATTTTTTTATTTTTTTTTTCTGTGTACAACTTTTCGTATAGAAATACTTGTCCAAAAGTTTCGATCAATAACTTTTTGAAACCCGATTTGCCTTTAAATTGTACTTTAAAGAGGTAATTTTTTGAATTTCTCAATTCTTCAATGTTTTTTTTGGAAAAAACTACCCAAAATTTGACAAGAACGACTCGAAAACCATCATTTTTTGATCAGAATTTTATGAAAATTTAAACATAGATAGAAAATTCTATAAAAAAGATTTTGGCGCAAGAAAATTTTGAAAATGTGAAAAAAAATTTTGGACATTTTTCTAACATTTTTTTTTTATATTATTAACTTCCCTCGTTCAGAATCGTTTTATTGAAGAAATGATTTATCGTTTCTTTAAAATTACATACACCCGTCAAGAGAATCCCACCCATCGTGCGAAGAACACCCATCGTGCGAAGTATGTCCGGCTTTTTTTACGTTACACGTGGTATGAAGTGCTAATAATAGGTACTACGCGCGGTTGGTTCAACTTTTACAGTAGTTAGTTTTATCAAAATAATTGTGTTCTCGAACGTCAACCCTCTCGGCGAGCAGTGAAATATTAATAATAACAATAATAATAATAATAATTATTATTATTGTAAACAGCAACGGCGGCCGGAAGGCGCGTGTACACTAAATGGACGTGACGACGAAAATTTCTGGACTTGTCATCGCTTTATTTTTGATTCATTTTTTTTTTATACGTAAATATATATATACACACACACGCATACAATATACGCATACGCGTACAAGAGAATTTGGACCGGAAACGATTAGCGAACGCGATGATGTGATGCTGTCACACATGTGCGAGGAAGTTTTGTGCGCGTCTTCGGAGTAAAAAAAAAAAAAACAAAAACAGGGATCGGTGCTGAAGACGCGTGCGTGTGGCGTCTGCAGCGGGCTAGTTGACGGTGCACAGTTAAAACAGTGATATAAAAGCGTCACCTAGCCGTAATATACGCCATCACTGCGGTAAAGCATATTTAATGGCTTTCTTTTTAGCGCACGTGTCGGCGGTAATATGGGGTAAAGTAGACGGTTAAAAAAGACTGGTTTAAAAAAAATAAATAAAACCGCATCGGGTCGGTCGTTGTTGGTGGCGGTACCGAACGCTGTGCTCCGTCGAAGCATTGCAATAATATTATTTAATAATGAGAAACTAATACCTGCACTTCTCCAGTTCATTCGCCCACACACTGCACATCATGGCATTTTATCGTACTCGGTACGAATATTTCGAACTAAACGTTTTTTTCAAAAATTATTGATAGTTTTAACTGTTTCGCGCGAGTGATTCAAATTACAAATACATATTTACTTCATCGTCGGATGTGAGTTGACGATCAACAAGTACGTTTTTCGCCTAAATTCGGTTACTTATTATGATTACGTAATAATGTAGCTGCCCACAAGGAGACAAGGGGAAAACTACCGCGATACGTCAATCCACCCTTGTTTATAGTTGCCACTATATATATTATATACGTTTTGAAAATGACGGGTAAAACAACTAGTGAAATTATCTTTTTTCCTACCTACACTCGTTCAGCCATATAAAGAGCTCATTTTTGTGTTCACAATTCAGAAAAACTTCTGATCTAGTTTTATTTTTATTTTCATCCCGCTGTACCGGGGTTTCGTTACCCGAACTTAAAAAACGACCCTAATTTTATTGTACTCCATAAGTAATCACTACCCCGCGCTCACGTTCTGCGTGCGTGTGCTCGTGGTGGTTATTATAATAATAATATGTGGCATCACGCAGGGACAACTCGCAGATTATCGACAACCCGGCCAGGCAGCTCGCTCCGGTCGCCGCACATGTGCCGTTCACGTGTGCGCGTCGAAAACCTGGAGGAATTGTCATTTTATAGACGATATGACTTTTAGGTAGTTAAAAACTCGGGTCCAGACACCGCCACCCCCCGTAAAAACGCCTTTATCTCTCTCTCTCTCTCTTTCTATCTCTCTGTCTCTTGTTTCTTGTATATGAAAAAAAGACGGTTATTTTCAAAATCAAAACATAATATACCATACGCGGCGCAACAAGCTACAGCTATCTGAGAGGATTTCACATCAGTCGCGGGGTCACTTTAATCCATCGAGTTGTATATTATTATATAGTACAATTATTATTATTATTATTATTACTCCCCCCATATGTGCGTATGCGCGCGTACGCGGACCACACACAACATACGTGATAATAACAATGTAATAATAATCTGGTGTACAGTAATGTCCGAGAACCCCAAACGCTGTAAAATAGTATTATTACAACAATATGCTGCTATTATATTATTATACATACACGACTCTGCGGCACATATGCATATGTGGTTATCGATGACCCACGAACAGAGCGCAACAACACGAGGACGGACACGAACATCTCGAAAAATGACAATGGATTCTCAATCGAGGACAATTTATTAAACGCGAGTCGCACGAGTCGAACTTCGGAAAAACGTGATTATTTACTCCTTTTTTTTCCACTCAAATATATTATACGATTGGAAACGTACGATATAGCTCGTTGTTATTGTTATTATTTATTATTATTATTATCGTCATCATCATCATCATCATCGTCATCAGTGTACCGTCTTTATGGTATATATTGTAATATGGTGCATGATGCGAGTTATGTCACTAAACATCTAAACATAATATATAGCAGTGCATCTTTTTGTCCCATTACGTCTATACACCAACGCGCGCGCACACGCATAAAAAAAAAAAAAAAAATAAGGCAAACAAAAAGATTCAAATAATGTCGCAACACATTTTACGTCTTTTGTACTGCAAATAGTTGAATTGTAACGAAAATAAAATAATAGGGTTTGCTTAAAAAAAAGCGTGTCGCGACAAAGTACAAAAACGACGCAGTTTAAATGAAAAAAAAAATCCTTTCCAATAAGTTATTATTGGTGTGTTTTTTTTTTATTTTTTTTTTATTCTTATTTTGGATACACATACTTAATACATATAGTCGGTTTAAAATGTTCCTTTAATTCCGTATACGAATTCATTATAGTATGTGCCACCATTTCGTCGCGGGGTTTCTTCGCCCTTTTATAAACTGTAGAATTCTACTAAACACTTTTGTATTTAAACACATGACTACGAAAACATATAACAAAACAGCACATGTGGAAAAACGTAAAATATTAAATTACTTTCGCGATTTCGGTACATATTCTGTATACATACATATTACATACGTCGAGAACGTATATATATATATATATATTTATACATAATATGATATTGCATACAATAATTTTAAATGAGAGAAATATAGAAAATTTAAATAGCCTCAGTCTGACTTTATCACCTTTCACAAACATCCAATGAATTTATTTTAAATATTTTTATTGTGCTACAATGGTGTTTGTGGTGATCAAATTGTTATTGCACTTAAATGTCGTCGGGCTTCTCTGATGGACAAATCGCTAACCACAGACATTATTTAAGTCACTATACATACGGTTTATTTATAGATGACCGAAAAAAGAACATTCTAAAATAAAACATTTAATGTAAATGCATTTCGCTAGACCTTCGAGGCAGTATTCTCAGTGAATTGTGAATAAGTGCAATGAATTCGCTGTTATATATTATTCAGAATTGAAATGTTTTAAATGAGTTAATGACTATAATAATATATTATATAATGTATACTATAATCGTTCATAATTAAAAAATATCTTTTGTTTTTGAATAGCTTAAAAATATTTTCTAACTGCACAATAATTATAAACAATTATAAAATAATATATTCTTAAAATAGATAAGTCAATCTATAATATGTTATGATAGGCTGTATAAAATATGAATTATGTGTGGTATTATAATTCGGTATTGGGATTCTCGTGGTCAATATTTAAACGGTACAAATATGTAATACAGTAGACCATATGCATAAAATATCAAATATTTTGCTTTCAAATGTAAATAAAAGTATTTATGTAAAACGTGGTACTTAGTGAACTCATTTTTTGTTAATAATAATGCATATAATAGAAGAACATGTATAATTATTGATTTTAAGGTGTTTTGAGTTAAGCAGATTTCGATTTTTAATTTTTCACTGGCATAATGTTATCCTATCCGACTACAAATCAAACGCGGCTTTCTTGCTATTCGGTTGAATTGTTTTCCGCTAGAAATCGATCGATCACGTTCCCCGCAACTATACTGTTTTAAGCCAGTAGACATAAAATGACGGACAACTGTATATAATGCGGGCTGGAAATAAGGTGTAGGCATTGAAGTATATGCGAAAACGATCTGAGAACACCGCGTACAATTATTTAGTAAAATATAAAAATATTGTTTAGTACTATTATACTACAGATTTCCCAGCAAACACATATTATTGATTTTAGAATAGGCCCCCAGATTTAGTCGCCTCTACACGTATTGGGGTGGCAAATTGAAAAAAAAAAAAAAACGTTATAATTCTTTGAATATTTTTTTCCCATCATTGGATCGTACCTACTCGCGTACTGCCTCCTATACCACCGTCACGGGAGAAATCTCTGGCGGCAGTTCGTGAAATCCGATATTCAGCAGCGATATTTGTAGTGCGCGTCGGTCGGTCGGTCGGCCAGGGTCGTTAATGCCAAGGGAAATACATACATTCGTTATTAATTATTTTCTGAAATATCGAGTTGGACCCGACCCTGCGCGTAGGTAGTAGCTGCAGTGTGATGTGTTGGTGCGTATTCAGTATTGTAATAGGTACCTATATAATATGTTACGAGTATTCAGCGTGGGCGTCGTATTACAACAAATAATATTCGCTCACTATATTTTAATAATGTAGATGCTGTATATTATATATAATAGGTAGTAGTGAATATTTTTCGTTTTTATATTATTTCCGCTCGCGTCCTGGTCCGGCGGCATATACAGCGATGCTGGTGGTGGTGGTGTACCATATGTGGCGACGTACAGTCATATAAGAATAAATGTGTATGTCGTACACACAATGTATAGTGACGAATGAAATCACGCTGTATTCTCGTATAATAATATAATGTGTATACACCGCGTAACGAATACAACGTGCACACACACGCTGTAAAACCACCACACCACGAACGACCCGCAGTACTTGTGTGCACTTACCTTGTGTAAACTTTAGCCCCCCCCCCCGTGCGGTGGTATCCACGAGATTAGATAAAAACGTCGGATTTCGGTGTGACTTTTGGTCTTTCTCGGTGAGTAAACACACAAAAAAATCAATATCTGAGTATTATTATTATTTTTTTTTTTTGTACACCAAACTAATAATAGGTAGGTACTACTGTGATATACGTGATTTGTATAGGTAAATGGTGTATCCGAGTGTTCATGAAGTGTGTGCATAATGTTAAATGCATTACAATATTACGTGTACGTCGTAATATCTCGGGTACAGTGTTTTGGGGCGAGGGAAACACACAGTGTATAGTGACACCGATAAGAGAAAAGGCGATCCGACAGACAGTTCTTGTAGCAGGTAACGTTGGAGTGCTGTCACTGTTAGAACCCGTACGATCGTTAGACCGAAAATATTGGAACTCCTTTGTTTTATATGACGTATTCTGAATTCATCCCTGCGTGTATAAAGTCATAATAATAAATACCTGGGGTACTAAGAGATAAAAAACGATTATTAGAGAAATCGAAGATAAGAGTTGGGGATAATGTGACGTTCGTCCGTCGAACTCGGATACAGATTTGTTCGTTGCTTATTCGTGACGAAATATCATAAGTTATAATTAAGGGTGCAGATTTTAAAGCAATATAAATTATAACAAAGGCACTACAAATTTTAAAAAAGCAAAAAAATGCATTTAAAAGAAAATTAATAATTTTTCGACAATTTAAAATTATTATGTGATGAAAAAACTTAATCAACATATATTTTGATAACTCATCTTTATTATGTCTTATTAAATTTTTGCAAGTTCCTATCACTTTTTATGGTAAAAATGTTCAAAATTGACGGAATAAATTGTCAATTTAACATAAAATATCAAAAAATAGGTAAAGGAACAAAAATGACGTTTGTCAATCAGCATGTAGAAATTAATTAAAACGCATTTTTGTTTAATAATTGTCTTCCTATGTTTTATTCCCCAAAAATGGCATTTGCCTCAAAATCATAACCCTAGTCATAATACACGAGAGTCCGCCTGTGGAATCCAAGTCATAAACATGCACGCATTCCGACCGAGCAAATATTCATAAATAGACCAATACATTTTTTTCTTATATAGGGTACTAAAAATCTCGTATTGTTCATAGAACGAAAAAAAAAAAAAAAAATCAAAATTTTCTGAATAAATGTCAAATCCTCCGAAAGAGAGTAACGGCTTTGTAACGGAGGACTTCGATTATAACAGCAGCAGCAGCAGCCACTGCACACGACGACGATCACACTTTCTGTGACATTAAACCTAACCGCGCGCGTCTGTGTTAAAGTCTACCGCGGTTACGCGCACGACAAAATAAACGCATTGACATGATATTAATACTGTAATAATATCTGTTTATTATATCCGTCCGCCGCGAGCGTTAATCTCGAACGCGGTCCCGTCACGGATTTAATGGTTTTATTAACGCCATCGCGTATACACGGCAATGCACAACACTCGCGCGTACCACCGATTCGTGTACAGTATACTATTATATAGACACATAACATTACACTACAAGCGCGATCCACGTCTGCACATCGTCTCGGCCCGGTGTTTATCTCATGCACATTATTATAATATATGATTTGTACTTACACACACACATATTCTCCACACTCATATGCACACATAGTTTTATACACGTATTGTGCTATAAAAATGATATAGGTAAGCGTAGTACACATGACGCACGCGCCTCTAACAATAACATTGGACCAGAATCTCTTATCATCACAGACGCTCATACACACACACACACACACACACACACACACTCACCTGTTTGCGCTCATCCGCCACCCGGCGCGCAACAGAGAGTAAACGCACCCGTCACCGAGTTCGGGTCCCTGATCACGCGGTTTCCGTGCAGTATCGTCGAAGGATACGCGCGACGGTTTCCCGAAAATAGCCTCCCGTTAACAAAACGTGAACGCGGTAGGTACACGCACCTATACGTACGAGCATGTGACGCGTAAAATATTATATAATGCTCTGGCGGCTCTGTGCGCGGCGACGACCGGAGAAGATGATGAATGTCGTAGCACGCTGCAATGTATGGCGGACGAGATACATCGCGTCGCAGCATTCGAAATCGTGTACAATATGATATATTTATATACATATTATGTGTAATGACCAGGGCTAGGGACTTATAGGAATTAGCATATTTTTCAAAAATCATTCAAAACATAGCTAAGTAATATAGAAATGCGTTTCATAACACTAGGAGTTGTATACAGTTCTCTTTAATTTGCATATTTTGCATATTTAACTCTTTTTTCGATATAAGTGCATATTTCGGTTATATTTGAATTTTAAGTGCATATTTCACCTATTTTTCAATATTTAATT
>JAIPRM010006523.1:0-18550 GCA_025469315.1 Stegophylla sp. TES_Ste_2020 | reverse complement strand
TTTCTATCTATGTTTAAATTTTCATAAAATTCGGATCAAAAAATGATTGTTTCCGAGTCGTTTTTGTCAAATTTTGGGTAGTTTTTTCCAAAAAAAAAAATTGAAGAATTGAGAAATTCAAAAAATGTCCTCTCTAAAGTACAATCTAGAGGCGAATTGGGTTTCAAAAATTTATTGATCGAAACTTTTGAACAAGTATTTCTATACGAAAAGTTGTACACAGAAAAAAAATAAAATAAATAAACATCATTGTAAAAACACTTCGTTCAGAATCTAAAATGTTGTATTTTAATTATTCGGCGCCGTCGCTTTGCACTATTATGACATTGAGCGCCGTCACTCCGCTCCACAGTTCAGTTTACTTCGCATAACATGCGCTCGATTCCCATCGATATCACCCCTCGGTTTGCTGTGCAATGTGGGGACATTCGGTTTGACATCGACTGTGCTCTTGAGTAACCAAAGACACGGTATATTGCATCACGTTATGTCGATATAATCTGTAAATATCACACGGGTTCGCAACTCATGTATGTACCTAAGAAACACGGGCTGCAACTAAACGTCATACCTTTTATCGTACCTTTTTTTTTTTTTTTTTTTGAAACGCAACTTACCGAAACTGGAAAAAAAATCAAAATCGTTCTAAGTCACTCAAATTGGTGGCACCTGTTATCGCGGTAAGTTAAACAGATAATATGTAGCTGTAATCATACAAATATTAGTTAATATTAATATTAAGTTGCTATAAACATGACATTAAATCACATACATAGAACCAAAAGACAATACAATTCGTTACAAGTTTTAAAATATGACTTTTCAACAATAATTACTATTGTATTCCATTTTTCTCAAAATAGTAATTTTATATTTGCCTCAGAATACTGTTTGAAAATAATTACATGAAGAAGCGGCCTATTCTCAATTGTTGGCTGTCTAATTTGATATTGATTTTACAACATCACGTCTAATTCCCCTCATAATCAACGGCTCGAATCGAAAAATAAAAATCCGTTTTAACGTTATTCACTGTATACTGCTTATCGTTATTAGAAACTAAAACGTTATTATTTTTTGATTAGAAATTTAAACCAGGGATTGGAACCTACTGGGTTTTTTGGGTTTCAGTTCCGGTCATTCAATTATTTTTTTAAGGGTTTCGGTTTTCCAAAAAAAAATTAAATCTTCTTGAGTTGATTTATACTGGTTCTGAAAAACACCGTTTAATTTTGGTGAATACCTGTTTTCAGAAAAAAAAAACGATATTAGCCACTGTTGTAGATGGACATTGTAGTATTTTAGATTCTGAGTGAAACGAAGAGGCAAGTTCGATGATGTTAATTTTTTTTTTCTATGTACGCGATTTCATATTGAAGTACTTTTTCCGAACAGTAACTTTTTGAATCAGAATTTTTCTCTGAATGATACTTTTAAGTTTTGAGAGATCATTTTTTGAATTTCACAATAGTTTTTCCAAAATTTTAGGAAAACTAACCAAAATATGACAAAATGCTTTTAAAACGTTTATAGATTATGAGTGGAGCGTAGGAGGAACTTTGGAGATTCTATTATGATGATTACTTGAATTTTTCAAAACAAGTAATATATTTATATATAATAAATATAAATGCCAAAAATGAATAATAAAATTCATATACTGACTAGATATTCTACAAAACGCAGGAAATCAAGTAGGCATAATGTATAAAATCTACTAATATGATAATTAATAATATAATTCAACACTAACATCTACTAAATCTACATATTTGCATAAATGCAGGGCTACAAACTGGTTGAAACCGGTTTCGTTATTAACCGATTTTATAGGAAAATTAACATAACCAAAAACGAAAACGAAATCACAATTTTAAATTTTATGGAACAAATTCAAAACAGAAAACCAAAATTTTATTATGTTCCCGAACGAAATTTTTTTGAATCTTAATTTTAAAATAAAGCTATAAAAATTTAAATAACAAAAATCTATTATTTTACTTTAAAAAATATTTTAACTTGGATTGGTGGCACTTGTTTTTATTAGGTATATACATGATAATGACTATGACATGATAATGAGCTTATAGTGCGTAATTAAGTTTTATATTTTTGATAAGTTAAAAAGTTGAATATCAAAATATGATATTGGGATGATGATAAAATCAAATTAAACCATAGATAATATATAATTTGAATTTGAACTAATATTATGGTTTCGACAGTAATGAAATATGATAATTTTTATTTAAAAATCTACTATTACATATTTTATAGAATGATATCTAAGAAATAAATTGACTATCACTCATTACTACTTTAATGCTATTATCTCTGTTACAACTAAATTCTGTAGGTGTTAATTATTATTTATTATTGATTATATATCATAAATTATAAGTATGAAGAAACGAAATTAATCGGTTGTGTATTTTTCGATATGTGAAACATTTTTTTTTTTTTATTGTTTTCAATTTTTATGAATCTTATCGATTTTTTTTTTTTTACATTTGAATTATATGGACCGCGGTATCTAAATATTTTGAAGTTAATATTCTAACTCTTTTAATTTCAGCTCCTAAATCAGGCCATGGCCATGGCCATGGAGATGGTCTGGAAGACATTGTTGCGACTGCTCTGAGCACACAACTGAAGGAAAAGCAACACATGTTGCCAGTGTCCGAGACCCATTACAATCTATCTGTGGCGTGGAGGGGACTAAAGCGATTTGTCACGAAGAAAGTAGTGGGAATGGTTTCACCCAGTCTGTTGAAAGAAGCCGAAGTCGGGCACACGTTAAACGATTTAGTGCATAAAAATAGCCATAATGGAAAGCTGAAGAGCCTAACCGTACCCCATCCCCACCTGACCCCAAAGAAAAGGTACGATGGGGAGTCATCCGAACCTAACTCTGGAGATGAGGCCGATGACGAGGACGATGAGGAAGAAAAACCCAAAGAAAAATCGAAAAAGAAGAAAAAATAAAATGTCAATTAAATCGTGATTACTTTAGATTAACAAATCGTTAAAAATTATTTTAACAGCATTTTTGTGTAACCAAAAGTTAAAATAAAAGGTTTTTCCAAACATAAATAATATGATTGTTATAATTTACAAGGAAATATAGTTATCATCTTATAGTCGTACAATATTCAAAATGAATAATTTATTTGGTTTACTCTGTGGTGTGAGGAATGAAAAATATAATAAAAAAACATTTTTACATATTTTTTTTTTTTTTTTTTGTAAGAATCAAGTAATGTATAAGCAAGTTTTTTATAATAGACGTTGAAAAAATTAATCTATAATTTCCATAGCTATTATTATTGTAGGTATGCATTAAAATGACATGCATAATTTGCAAGAGTGTTCTTTAAATAAATTCAATAAAACAAAGATTACATAATTCTAGCACGTGTATAAAGAATGTAGAATTACATTGGACTAATGCGTATAAGCATTTCTTTTTTTTTTTTTTTTTCGTGTAGAATCGAAACACACTTCGCACACTGCGTCCATCCTCCGCAGGACCCTTTGGTCACGGCCATCCTGTAACGCATTGACAGAGTTCGTGACATCAAATCGATGTTTAACGGTTGCTGCGATTCTAAGCGTACGCTTTCGAGTCATTTGTGACGCTGACAATGCTGAAATCGATGCCCAACAAACGTCAAATTATTATTACTGACATTTCTGAGGCGTTTTGTATTTGCCTGACGGCGCGTCATGTGATCGAGAATAAGGGCAGATAGAAATGTCCTCGGAAATAAAAAAAAAAAAAAACTATTTCTTCAATAAGACGATTTTGAACGATAGAAGTTAATAATAAAAATAACAATATTAGTCGTCATTTTCAACACACTCGACAAGAGTGACTCTAAAAGCGAAGAATATCTGTGTTGCAAAATATGTCCGGTTTTCTTGTCTATACTTTATTTTAAAATTCAATAATTAAAAAAAAAAAAAAAAAAAATTTAATATTTTATTTGGTATTAGCTATATTACACATAATATAATATGATGTACATAACATAAATAAAATCACATAAAATAAATCTTCTTAGCTACCTTCACATGGACACAGTTTTTGATAATCTCTCAAAGGTGAAAGAAATCATATGTCTTACTTATAAATAATAATATTTAATAAATTCAATTTTTTCTGTTGAATACCTACGTCTTGAATACATAAAGATACATTTTAACTAAGCTAACATAGTAACATAATATACAATTGAAATTTAATGCAGTAAATGTAATTTGGATTTGATTTATGAGTTAAATAAAAAAAAAAAAAAACATTATTATTTCTGTTTAACTCTATGAAAGACCAAAATGTATCAAAGACTATAGGCGAAATTAGAGGGGGGTGAGGGAGCTAAGTCCCTTCGAAACTACTCATAGCCCTCCCTAGAATTTTTGAGAATTACATAAGGTTAATGCTTTTTTAGAGGGCTAAATCAATCAAATAAACATATTAGCCCCTCAAAAAATTCTTTCCAAGTTGCACTAATGGTCAGGACACACTCATTATTATATCGAAATAGACTTGTTGGCCACTTCTGCACTAACGGAACTACTATGCAGCGTTATAATCAAAACAGTCGAAAGTTTAAATCTCCTCGTTGGTGGTATACAACTGCGGATTTATAAAACAGCTGTTTTGACATTGCTATTCGGTAATTTAAAACATTTTAAACACTTTTGAAATCCTACATGATTGTCTACTATAACCATCATAACTGCTTACACTCATTAAACATTTGTTCTTAATATAAGTACATATAGTGCGACTTATGTTAATTTTAAGTGCTCTGATATATTTTGTTATTTTGATATTTAATGCGTTTGCGTCAAAATTTGGCAAAATCATTATTTTTATAAAAACTATTATGTATAAGTATATAAAATATAAATAAACGGCGTGAAATTTGGCTAAATTATATTTTACTTTTCTTTGCTTTGTTTCACTTTGCCATTTTTTATACAATAAATAAAGAAACAGAAAAAAAAAGATTTTACTTAAAATAAAAAATATTTGATCTCAAAACCAAAGTCACGGACAGGTATTAAATATAAACCGTAAAATAATATAGAAAAATTGAAATTCCTCGAACCAAACAATATTATAAGAATTAACGCGTTTATGTTATTAATGTATGTGCGACGATATAGAAAACTATGTTTTTTTTGCTAATAATAATATTGTCTACCGTTGGGTCACTAATTAAAATAATTAAATTAATTTCGTTTGTACAATAACGCTGTCAATTAAATTTCACAAAAATGTCTGACATTAAAAATACTAATAATATATGCAATTATAATAATAAATTACTATGTACAATTCAACACTTAATTTCTCTATACATTTATTAGTCTCCTGGTAAAATTGAAACGACATTTTTTTACAAGTATCACATGTTTGAGACGTTATCTCGAGTATCGTTGTTCAATAATTTGTTCCTCGTTTCAATTAATAACAGCAGCCATCTATGTTTTCAGTTCTACACAAGTTGTTACCTATGATGTCGGGTGTCCGGTCACTTAAAACTGCAGCACCAATTGAGTTTAAGGTTCCCAAAGAAAACGCCGAAGAACTGAAACAAAGTAAAATTTCCAAATAAATAATAAAACTATTGGATAAATTTACATGTACATAATATACGTTTAAAATATTATTTTTGAATAATTTGTGCACAACATTATGATATAATAATAATAATATTTCAACATTATATACTTGCTCATGATGAATGATAGCATTAAACATTGTCAGTGTGACAATAAAGACTAAAACCAATTCAACTAGTGTGTATATATATATTTTTTTTTCAGTGGTTCAAAAAAATCCAAATTTTGTAAGGGATTTAATTCGCAATTCCAATGGTAACCCGAGTGCGGCTCTAGAGTCAATACTTGGTGGAAAAAGAATTGGCGGGTCGTCGACACAAGGTAAGTGAATTATTATTCTCATTAATATAATTACAAAAAGAATGTTGGAACAATATTTACGGTCGTAATCTCTTCTACTCGATTTGATGAACAATATTGAGCAGTTTTCAAATTATACCAAACATAATTTTTGCCAGTATTTAAATTGTAATATAAATTGGTATATAATTGTACTCACAATCTGTACTACTCGATTTGTTCGACATTGTTGAACAGTAGTTTTCAACATTTATTTCACTATATGTTTTTGCCTATATTTAAAACTTTAATAAAACATACAGCGAAAATATTTGTTAGAATTTTAATATGGTTTTCATCTGTTATCGAGTAATCTGCATCGATCTGTATTTATACGAGTACATCAGATTAGAAACATACAAAAAAGCCGGATATATTTCGTACCATGGGTATTCTTCGCTCCTCGGGTCATATACTCTTAGTGGGCGTAATGAATTTTAAAGAAACTATATAGCATTTCTTCAATAATACGATTTTGTGCGAAGTGTGTTAATAAATAGCATAAAGAAAAATAACAGTCCTCATTTTCAACACACTCACCAAGAATATCTCACCCAAAGAGCAAAGAATACCCATAGTGCGAAGTATGTCCGTCATTCTTGTCTACACTTATTTTTGCTTTACTTTACATTAATTCGCTTTACTTCGCTTCACTTCGTTTCATTTTAATTTTCTTTACTTTTTTTTATCCAATAAATAAAGAAAAAAAAGTGCTAGAAAACATTTCCAATTTTTTTTTCACATTTTTAAAATATTCTTACTACAAACTATTTCTCATATCATTGTTTACTAATATGTATTTAAATTTTCATAAAGTAAGAATTAAGTTCATAGTTTTCGAGTTTTTTTTTTTTCTACTTTTAGGAATTTTTTTCTAAATTTTGAAAAAATTATTGAGAATTTCAAAAAATTATCTCTCAATATACCATCTAGTTGCAAATTCCGATTCAAAAAGTTTCTGGTCGATACTTTTTGACAAGTATTTCTATAAGAAAACGTAAACACATAAAAAAATAATAATTAAGATCATTGCAAAATCACTATGGGTTCTTCGATCCACCCGCAACTTTAAACGGACCAAATAGGTTATAAGTAATTGGATAGACGTTTGTATCGTTAGTTCTGTCCTTATTGCTACTACAATTTTTTTTGACCGGCGTGTTGTGATCTTTATAAGATTTTTTTTTTTTTTTGTTTTGTTTTCTCGTTCTCTCGACGAAAACGTCGTTTAACATTTTTGAATTTTATAAAATGTCGTGAACATGTCCTCAGTTAAAACGGACCGATTACCATTAATGCAATTTTTTACGTACGACAGACGTGAAGCGTGACGTCAAATTTCCAAAAAAAAAAAAAAAAAATAATAATAATAATAAAATAAAACCGATCGTGTATGGCTCGCCGTAATTATTGGTCGAGCGAAGCGGCTAAATGATGTGATGATAATTCGACTATCGTCATTAACTATCATTAGATCCCCCGTCCCCCGTCCCCGGCGTGTTCGAATAACGTTGACAATGCGTGACGCGACACCACGAGCGCCAAGTGTGTCATCAAATCGGTTTCGCGTTGGTAAATATTTGTTTTACCGTCGTCGTTTTCCGCGTTGTAGTTTTTGCATCGGTGTGCGGCGGACACAATCGACGTGCAAAAAAAAAAAAAAAAAAGCTATACGAAATAACATATTATTATTATTATTATTATTATAATATTATGTTGAACGCGTCCAGAGCCGATGATCGCGAACAGACGGTAACCGATTACGCGGTTAGTGGTCGCGAACGAGCGATGATCGAACCAGAAGTGACGCGCGTTCGACGCGAGAGGCAGACGCAACGGCGTCGGCGGCACGCGCGGATCTCGACAGAAAACGCGACGCGGAATAACGTTAAAAATGTTCGCAAAATGAACGGGCACTTGGTCAAGGCGTTGCTGAGCTTTCTGGTCATCGCGATGTTACAAGACTTCCGAGACGATCCCGCAGGTGGGTGGTATACGCGAAACGTTTATTGTCGGCTAGGACAGGGGTCTTCAACCCCTCGGCCCGCGATCACATTTTAAGTTTATTATACATAGTATTTTTAGAATGACTATCGCCATCGAAAAAAATTTTGGGAGATATAAGACGCGGGGTCAGTCGCCCTAACACCCGGTAAACTAACTGACATTACGAGTAGACAAAACGAAGGTAGACCCACAAAAAACAAAATTTATGGAGGGGAGGTGGCAGCAATTTTGTTTTTGTTTTTGTTTTTTTTTTTTTTTTAAGGGGGAGATGGAGTGTGAAAATTTCAAAACTTGTGACTCGTGAATCCGTGTAAATTACGCGTGCTAAATATCTGCACAATTTGTTTATGGATTTTCCATTGGGAAGAGGAGGGGGCTAGCCAAACGTACATGAATTTCACTATAGAAATAATTAGGTGTAGCTATCGTAAAAGAAAACAGTAAGAAAATGCTCCAGGGCTTTAAAATTCTAAAATCGATTGTGCGGCCCGCGAAATGGCCCTCTGCCCAAAATAGGTTGAAAACCTCTGAGCTAGGACGTATCGGTGTCCCGACGCTGTACACATCTGAATATCGAAATATTTTTTTGAAAATTCCTTCAGACCACGCGAATAGGCGGAAAATTATCGGGAAGCTAAGATTTCACCCAATCGCTGGAACGCGTTTACCCAAAGGTCAACCAGTTCTGCCACTACGGGCGGCAAAATTTCCGGTGAATTCGTTGTCTTTACAAAAAAAATTAATTTTATTCGAATTTATTGGATTATTTTGATTTTCTAATACGGGCGCGTGAGGGATTCTAGACGAAATATCGAAAGGCGAAAAAATCAAAAAATCCAAAATGATATTATAATTTGCACTTTACAATAATATATGTGACTTTATTTTAGCATTTAGGTGACGAATAATAATTTAAAGGTACCTGTTAAAATGGTACGGTCATCAATCTGACCTAACCTGTTGATATTGTTGTTGATACTGTTCGTGTTGTAAAATATAAAAGTATAATTTGGGAAATCTGGGATCGACAAGCAACTTTTTTTATTATTATTTCTATTTAAATTAGTTAAAATTATACATAATATAACAACGCGATAATTGTAAAAAAAATAATAATATATTATGAACATTGGATTTTAGATTCTGTTTTTAATTATTTTTCCAATTTAATTATGTAATTTATAAAATAATATGACGTTACGTCAGTAAAAAATATCTTTATATTTTATGTTTTGACATTTCATCCAATTTTCGACGTTGTTTTTTTTGTCTCTGGGCTTTTTACTTGGGTTTACTTACTTTTATCAGTGAATTTTTTGTTTTTGGATTTTATGACAAATTACCAAACTGAGAATACTTTGTACTATATATGTACTTAATACTACTGTATAATTAATGTGTTCTGTAAGTGTATTAGACATCGACATTTTTTAATTTTATTCATTGCCATCGTTTTTTACATAATGTATCTCTTACTTTACATTTAAAAATGTTGTAACTTAGGTACTCCTTATTATCAAAAAATTGTATTTATGTTGTATATTCTACCACTACGAATAATTATTTTACCCATTACTTTAATTTTGTAGTTTAATTGTATAATTTATGGGTTGGGGTACTGATCGGCTTAATTTATCTTTTTTTTATTTTTTATCTTCTAATTTCAAAGTATTGGTAACTTGTATATTGCGTTCAACCCGTTGAAAATAAAATAAAAATAAACAAAAAAAACAAACAATTCCGTTTCAACAGTGATAATTAATGATAACGGTACTTATTCTTAGAAAAAATAATCTGTATTGAACAAAATAAAAGAACACTAGGTATCGGCTTCACTGGTACGATGAAAGACTTATCAATATATTTATATTTTATATACATTACAAACGGTAATTACTAATTACCTTATATTGTTGTAAATATGATATACGTGTACATTGTGGGAGATAGCGTATAGGATATAATACAAGAAATTATTTAATGCCTAGATAAAAAAAAAAAAAAACTGTTGTACACTCAGTGTTAAAATCGAAAGTCCGTTGTCTTACGTATATCGTCATATTATAAAATATAAACGAAGTATTAAACAAAACGCCACATGCACTTTTTCTACTGACTTCTAACACTAGTATTCAAAAATGCAAAATTGCTGGCAATTAAAAAAAAAAGCCTTTAGCCCTCGAAAATTATACACTTCACAAGGTCAATGTCATTATTGGGGTCTAAATTAGGGTGACCAATGACCATACGTCCTGTTTTATTCAGGATTGTCCTTTATTTCGGCTCTGCGTCCTGTTGTCCTGATATAAACTTCTCTCGGGACGTTTTTCGTCCCGTAATTTCAATCTGTCCCATATTAATCCCGTTTTTTGACTTACTGTTGATTTAAAATTTTAGAAGTTTTTGAAATGAATTATTATTGAACAAAATAATGTAAGAATCTAGAAATCTTGTGGGTACCATTAAATAAATGAATTTACAAGTTTTTTTTTTTTTAGAAAGTAAAGTATACAATATATAGTAATAAAGGATTTGAAGAAATTTTAAAAAGTATCAATTTAGTTTAATTATGTTATTTTATGTTTTTCAAAATAATATTTTTATGTGTTTAAATTTAATCTATAATAGGTGGTTTAAAAATTATACTTTATCACGATTTAAAAACATAATATATATATAATAAATACTTATTTATATAAAAATATTATCAAAAATATTTTTGTCCTGTATTTTATTTTCTTAAATATGGTCACCCTAGTCTAAATCGACTAAATAAATATTTTAGCCTCCGACACTTTTTACGCTATTCCCACCAACGATTCATATATCAGATAACATATTTGCTACGTATAAGATATTAAAAATTTTATACAAATAAATACATTATAATAAAATTGTATACAATTTTATTTGGCGGAATTTAATTATAAAATTTTAAATTATAATTTTTTAATTTTATTTCGTTGTAACCAATTAACCAGCTTTATACATTAAAGTTATAATGATTAAAGTTAAAATAACAGTATTTTTAGGGGTAGAAAATCGTTAGCCTCATTACTTCAAAAATATTTCAGGGATAGCAAATGCAAAGGTATATTTTATTAGTGACGTCTATGCCTATGAAAACGTATATGTATGGTTTCCTTATTGTTTTAGTTAGTATTTTATTTTTAATTGGTCTTACAATAATGTCAGTAAACACTTATTCGGGTAGTGAAAGTCTTCATCAGATTTCATTAAACCGTTGTATATAATTTAAAATTTCCTTTTACGTGATGTTTCACAAAGAGTTTATTTTTAGTATATTTATACATATTTTTCGGTCGCAAATAATCGCTACTGATATTTTACAAGACGCCACACACACGAAACCAACGTCAAGAGCCGATATTAAAATATATAAAACTCAATAATAATATTATGTTAAATAATATAGAAAAATTAAAATTCTACAAACTAAATAATATTATTAGAATTAAGGCGTTTCTGTTGTTAATATAATACGTATACATACACCGATAAGCAGACTGCAATATTAATTTTATAGTCGGTGAACGAATGAAAATAACTGAATAAATGTCGTTTACAAAAAAAACGCTGTCAAAAAAAAAATTAATTTTTTCAAAAACGTGTGACATTAAAAATAAAGGTTTGGTGTATGTAATTATAATAATTACAATGTACCTTAATATTTAGTTTCTCTAATCAAAGTAACCGTCTGATCAGCGCGTTATTTAAGCAAGGACATTATGGGTATTTGTCCCAGGGCCCGTGTGGAATAAGGACCCACAAATTTGATTTAATTTTAATTTTTATTTTAATTAATCCTTAAATATGGAGAACATCAAAAAATGTTTACACATTCAAAAATATTTATTAAAATATAAATCATATTTTTCATTGTCACAAAATATAAATCAACAAGATATAAAATACTCGTACTAAAATGTTCTGTTAATAATTGGCTGAACGTTATTACTATAGAAGTTATGAGGATTTTGTTATACTTACATTAAAATATTATTTAATTTATTGTTCAGTACTAACTGGTGAATTTATTTACAAATATTTACAATAATTGATAATAGTAGACCAATTTTTTTTTTTATTTTGTTCCGGGCCTCAAAAATTCTAAATCAGGTTCTGCGTCTGATAAAATTTTTAATTCCGAAAAACGTAATTTTTTTTTTTACAAGTATCACATGTTTGAGTTACCATCTCGAGTATAATTGTCCAGTTTATTTCCTATTTCAATTAACAACGGCCTATTTATGTTTTCAGATCCACTCAAGTTTTTATCCATGATGTCGGGTGTCCAGTCACTTCAAACTGCAGCTCCTATTGAGTTTAAAGTTCCCAAAGAAAACGTTGAAGAACTGAAACAAAGTAAAATTTTCAAATAAATAATATAATTCTGCAATAAATCGATCAATTTATGAGTATAAAAAACGTTTTTAATAAATATTTTTGAAACTGTGTACGACATTATTGTACAACAATAATTTAATATTAAACTTGCTCATAAAAAATCTTATTAAAATTTGCTGGTGTGACACTAAAAACAATTAAACTCGTGCGTTTAGGTAAAATTTGGTTTTTTTTTTCCAGTGATTAAGAAAAATCCAAATTTTTTAAGAGATTTAATTCGCAATTCAAACGGTGACCCGAGTGCGGCACTTGAATCAATACTCGGCGGCAAAAGAGTTAGCGGGTCAACTCAGAGTAAGTGAATTCTCATATTTATAAAATTTTTTTTATAAACTATTTATGAATTTACACGTGCACGTGTAATAAATTATACAAAAGTTGTTTTTATACAATCTTGAATATTTTATTTCGTACACGTTATGAATATATTTTTTACGTTTCAAAGTGCTATAGAGAATCTTGTGCTATAGAGTGTATTAGAAATATACGACGAATGTAACCCACGTGAACTTTACACGTCCAAAATATTTGTCAGTAGTTTGTTGGACATTGTCGGAAAACTTTCAAAATATGTTGTTGGACAATATTTCCGAAGTTTTAAAATTAAAAATTTTGCACTTATAGATTTTCACTAGCAACCAGTGTGCTGGAACATTGTAGAAGTTTTTAAACAATGTCATAAAAACTATCAACAAATTTTATGGATCTGTTTTTTTTAATATTGCACTGCTAAGATTACTGGGGTATAATTAATATACAATTAATTTTTTAATTTTCTTCCTAAGTTTAAAATTTTAAAATTGTATTTTATTGTTTTGAAATAATATTAAATAAAATAATCTTATTATACGCAAATCTGATTTTTTTTAAAGAAGATTAATCGTTTAAACTATTTGTAATTTTTTACCTACACTATTTATGCAGTCATAATACATGTTAATCAGTATTCACGAAACTCCAGTTAACCGTGTTCTTTTGAATATTGTAGAGTAAAATTTTAAATTTCAAAATTTTAGGGCCAAAACTAACAAATTACTTTTTAAATACTTAGCGCAGAGTTAGATTAGTTAAAGTTGTTACGTTTGTCAGATCCTTCTGATACACACTTTATTAGCTATCTTTCTCTCTCTTTATATATCAGTAATTTTACTTAAATATCCACGATACTGCTTAACCTGTAATAAATTATAAAATTATATATTAAAAACAAAAGTCTTGTTTGTAAAGAATGAACAAATGATTTCAACATTTATTATTATTTATGTTAAAATTAATAATGGATCGTTTTGTTCATTAAAATATTTGATTTGTTGTAGATAATATGCCTAAATTACCGACACTTCCTGCAAATTATCCTACGAATGAACCCATAACAGTAGCATTGCCGAAAACAACTATGATCAATGGACAAAAATTCGTATTGACCACAAGAGGGAATTTGCTTTGGAATAGAGGTGTTAATTTGTTGCAAAAACTCGCCATGCCTTTAAACAATTTAAACAGATACCGTGTTTCTAGTGGAATATCACAGGATCAAATGAAATCAATGGATTATGTTAATAATGGACGAAAGACAAAAGTTATCTTCGAAGAAGATGATGATAAATCTGAAGAAGAGGAAGAGGAAGAAGAAGAAGAAGAGGAAGAGGAAGAGGAAGAAGAAGAGGAGGAGGAGGAGGAGGAGGAGGAGGAGGAGGAGGAGGAGGAAAACAAAAGAAGAGGGAGAGAAAGAGGAAGAAGCAGAAGAGGAACACGTAGAGATGAAGTCGAGGAAAGTGATGAAGAAGAAGAAGAAAAAAGAAGGGGGAGAGAAAGAGGAAGAGACAGAAGAGGAACACGTAAAGACGAAGTTGAGAAAAATGATAAAAAAGATGAAGAAAAAGAAGAGAAAAAAGACAAGGAGGGAGGAAAAGGTAGAGAAAGAGGGAGAGGAAGATCACGTAAAGAGGAAGATGATGAAGACGAAGAAGAAGAAAAGAAAGACAGAGGACGTGGAAGAGGAAGAGGACGAGGAAGAGGGAAATAAAAAGGATGAAAAAAACACGCAAAGAGGAAGTCAAAAAGATAAAGATGGCGACCAAAATGAATAATAATTTAGAAAACCTTGAAGTCTTATAGTTTCAAAGTTTAAACTGTAAATTTACATATATATTATTATCCTATATTTTATGTTTGCATAGTTATACGAATTTGTTTAGTCAATTCTCTATATTTTATAAATGATTTAAATATCAGAATAATCAAAATTAATCTTTTTTTTTTTTTCTTAATAATTGTAATTTTATTTAAATGAAATTAATCAAACATTTATAATATATTTTCAAGTCTCTGGCTCTCGAAAACGGGTACAAAAAGCTGTTACTTAATTGTTACCTGGCAACAGAAACGTATTTTTGTTTTTTTTAAATTTATATTACAATCGATAAAGTCAGTTAAAACTTGACTCATAGTGTAAACATGCGTATTTATGCATTCTCTTAATTAACATGCGATTTCACTGCATTTACACAGTATACGGGCGTTTATTGTGTGTTTAAAACTATATGGTTGTTTTGTTCGATGATTCGAATAACAGCTGTAGCATTTTCGAAACGGTTTGAACGCACGACCTTGATTTTTATTATGTATACATATATATATTTTTTTTTATTTCCATAAGTAAGACAATATTATGACAATTGTTTTCGATAAATTAATAATGTCATCAATTTATTATTTTTTTTTTTTTTTTTGTACATGCATAGGAAAACAATTTTTTGAGTCATAACCCCCCTCCTTCTTCTATTTGAATTAAAACCAAGTCGGAAAGTTGTGCTAAGTGCATAGTTAAACTATAAATAATTTTGTTACGTACCTAAATTATCAACGAAACACGAAAATTGATTTTTCATGTATTATTCCTCTATATCTAATGAATATTCCATAAATAATTTCTAAATTACAATAAAATATAATCTTACCCTGCAAACTGAACACCATGCACTTTTGTAACCGTGACTGGCCAGAAGTGCCACAATAAACATTAGTACTAATTATATTTAAGTGCATAAATGTTAGTTTACGATAGTTAAAGCAGCTTTATTTTATTTTATTGTGATGTTTATATTTTATTGCGATTTGGACTTATTTATGAAGTATTCATTAGGTGAATATATGAAAATAAATTTTCGTTTTTCGTAAACGTTGTACGCAACAAAATAGTTTTTATTTCAACGTTTAAGTTCAATTCTTAAAAACAGATAATTGTTATTGTGCATAAGCTGAAGCTCCGCTCTGAAGAAATGATTTATGATTTCTTTAAAATTTAACACACCCATCAAGAGTGTCCTACATGAGGTGCTAAGAACACCCCTATGTGCGAAATACACTTTTGTTTTTTTAGCTTTTGCTATGGGAAAATCATTTATTAATTTTTTTATTTATTCATTCTTATGTATTTCTTTTGATTAAATGCACAGGTAATAAAGCTAACGCATTAAATATTAAGACGTTAATTTATTGTTCATTAATGATCTCATATGGTTTTTTTTTAATCATTTTACAATGGTTAATCAACAATTATTTAACATAATCGTACATAAATACAGTCTTAATATTATTTTTTAATTTGGAGAAACTTCTCCTAGAATTTTATCCTTGATTAAATTTACATCAGGTACGTTGGCAATATACCACGATCGTCTATTTAACTTGTTTCTGTTAAAATTAATTAGTTTACTTGTAGACATTCTGCTTCAAGTATGTTAGAACTTTATATTTCATTTGTAAATGTCTGAGCCAAGTGATTGATTACAAGTTTGTTTAATATCATGAATACTATGATATTTGTATGATGTTGCAATATATAATGTACGTTTCAAGAACCAATAAATATGTTACACACCCAGTCACTTTATATTTAACTGAGACTTTAATATTATCAACCAAATTAAATAAAATGGTCATTTTAATCTCAGGAAAATTAGTGTTACCTGAGATGCTCCTAACTTAAAATTTATAGTGCCTACTTGTTATTCCATGACTATGTTACAAAGGCTAGAGTTAGATGCCATTAGAATATTGTATATTATATTTCTATAAGGCCGTAGTCCGTTTGGGCGAGAATTTATTCCAAAAAAAGTACCATTTGGGCGAGAATATATAAACGGATTTATAGGTAAAGTATAAACAGTAATATATATATAATATATAGTCAATTGAAAAATAAAGTCACATGCAATATACATGGATTATTCATAATATTCGTAATATATTTTTCTCATTAACGGACATTGGTATAGTAATATTGTAAAATACAAACCAGTAATCATCAATTAGTCAAAATTAATTAAGCGAAACCTTATAAAATAAACCTAATTAAGACTTAATAATGTTTTATATATAATATAAATCAATTTTTAAAACGACATTGGTTTGTAAGATGGTTAATAGTATTATACAGACAAAAAAAATTACACGTAGTAATATCTACTCAAAAATGATTACCGAAAATATCACAGTAATTGATCAGTTCACATAGGAAACTCTAAAATAGCAACGATAACACTAACAACATGAAAAAGTACAGTAAATTTTATTATTACAGTTTGGACAGTAAATGATATTCGCCCAAACGGACCGTTATTTTTTCTGGTCAAAATAGTTACGACCATTGCCTTTCTAATAATAATAAAGGACGCGCGTAATGAGCAACAGGCACGTATATTGTACATCAAACGAAATAAAAAAAAATACTCGTAATAAAATGTGTTTTACCAACGAAAACCCACAATATTATTATTATTTTATTTTATTTTTCTGCTCTATCGCATGCATTTATTGTTAAAAACCTGCAAACAGCAATTGTATTTTATTAATTTTTTACACATATTATTATAAGTATAACAGGTTTTACACGAGGAAAAATGAACCCAACTGCGGTGGTAATATTATTTCGAACCAACGCGATCACCGTGACGTCATAAAAATGATACTCTACTGTAATATTATAATGTAAGTAGGTATATCGCAAAGAATATTACCATATTATCGTTTCGAGGTGTAATTACACGCGATATTGTTATACATGTACTACAGGCTAAAACAGAACAATAATAATAATAATAATAATTATTGTGTTATGTTGGTTTTTAGAACTTTTCGACGGCCCGGTAATTTTCGCGTCATTTTTTGTTGTTTTCAAAACATATAAACTCGAGCACAACGTCTCATAGAGCACACACGCACTGTATATTTTAGTGTACGAACTATTATTGTTGTTATTATTATTATTGCCGGGAGCAATGTTTTCGTCGATCATCAAAATCACTTACATCGCATTGTTGTGGACGCTTGCCGGCCCGTTTCGACGATGTTTTGTACACGCGGGTGAGTAAAAGGTGCCGTTTCAATAATATTATAATAATACGAACAAAACCCACACGGTCGGACGTTTGGCCCAGTGTATACCTTTTCCACCGAAAATCAGATTCCCTTTTCCTCCAAAAAAAAAGTCTATCCCGTTTTCAATTCAATTTCAATTTTTATAATATTTATGTATATCATATAGATCAATTTGAATTTCAATAGTTACTTAGTAATTATTTCTCTTTTTTTCCAATTGTGTCATTTGCCTCATCCGTTATTCTTAATATTAAGACTTAAAATTTTAATTTAATCTTATTCATACAATATATATATATTATATATGTCAATCAATCTTTTTGAAACTTAGTCCATTGGTGGAGAATTTCATTAAGAATATTTTTGTGATTTTGGTACAGTACGGTCGAATAATTAAACATTTTACAAAGGGTTTGATTGAAAAACAATCGAAGAAAGTACGGACAAAAAATATGGTATATTTTTTGTTTATAAACACTCAAGAAAGTTGATAATGTTTTGTTGTCATTTTATATATTTTTCGACACTGAGTACGATGGTGTGAATTGAAATCCGTGCAGATAAATAGTTTTCTAATTGTTTGATTTTCAAAATTCAATATTTAAATTAAAATATATTATATATATATTGTCATATACGGGAAAAGCTTTATTCGTATACAGATATACTTTTAGTAATTCCAATATATTTTAATTTCTTCCGTTACGACATATAATTTTCTTATAGTAATAAAGGCGTCTTTTTTTTAAAAAGGAATAAT
>JAIPRM010006522.1:0-18554 GCA_025469315.1 Stegophylla sp. TES_Ste_2020 | reverse complement strand
AAATTTAATTGAAATATAAGGTAATAAAGAGATTATAAATTTATAGTATTTAACTAAAAGTAATTTAATAACTAACAAAAATTATTCTAGTCGGCAATTTTGAAGACTACACCCCCCCCCCATGATTTTTTTCTTAGATCGTCCCTGTATAAGACTATGATAAAAATATATTTATTGTAGTTTTACATAAATAATAATTGTAATAATTTTGGTACTTTATAAAATTATGACATTTTTTAGCAATGTATTATTATTAGAGAGACACTGCCGTTTTAAGTTTGTCCTAACTCATTGCCCCTGTAACTTATAATTTTGAAATATGTTTTGTATATAAGCATCAAAAATAATTTTAAAAAGTTAGGTAAAAAAATTTCGGAGAGGTTTCAGACCCCATGGACCCCCCTTTCCTCAGGTAAATCCCTTGATATTCAGGTTTGATGTATGAAAAAATTTTATAAAGATGATGATTTCTGGGATAAACAAATGGAGACATAGTTAAATTTTTTTTATGGATTACCTTCTATCCAAAGTTTTAAAAGATAGTCGACAACAAAACATTACAAAAAGCATTCTAGAATAATTTTTTATAGAAATGTGTCTACAATTACATTTTTCAAATCACATTTTAATATAATAAATGTAATTATTGTATAATTAGGGATCCCAGATTCATTTATTAAATATATGGGATATCTTAAATCACATTTCTAATTTATATAGAGATTAATTAAAGGGAAGAGTAACAACTCAGAAAATCGAAATAAGAATAAGTCTAAGAATTTTAAAATTGCAATTCAATTGCAGGAAAGTTTATTTTTATTTTTCAAATAAGTATTCAGTTTTTGTGAAATAGGTGAAATAGTCGGTATTTAGTAAAATAAGCGAAAATATTTTTTGGAAAAAGTATTGAGAAATTGGAAAAACGATCTCCTCAAAGTACCATCTGGGTACGATTCTGGTTCTATAGAGATAGTGATCGAAACTTTTGGACAAGTATTTCTATACGAAAAAGTGTTTCCAGAAAGAGAAAAAAAAAATAAACATCATTGTAAAAACATAAGCTTTTTCACTTCGTTCAGAATCTAAATTAAAGGAAATTTAACATTTCTTATACAAATTCTTAGTAAACATTTGGTAAGTGAACTACGTTTGACCTCGATAAAATATTCCTTTATCATCACACTTAACGAATATAAAACCAATTAATTTTTAAATAATAATATAACTAAAGCAAAAAAAGACGGACATACTTCGCACCACAGATATTCTTCGCTTCTCGGGTCAGATACCTTGGTGGGTGAGTAGAATTTTAAAGAAACGATAAATCATTTCTTCAATAAGACGAATCTAAATGAAGGAAGTTAATAATATAAAAAACAATAACAGTCATAATTTTCAACTCACCAAAAGTATCTGACCTGAAGACCGAAGTATGTCTGGCTTTCTTGTGTATACTATATACTTTACTTTATAAAAAAAAAAACTAATAAGAAAAAAAAAGTGTTAGAAAAATGTCCAAACATTTTTTTTTCACATTTTCAAAATTTTCTCGCGTCAAAATATTTCTCATATTATTGTCTATCTATGTTTGAATTTTCATAAAGTTTGTATCAAGAAATGATAGTTTTGTCAAATTTTGGGTAGGCCTCCCCCCTCTCAAATAAGAAATTGAAGAATTGAGAAATTCAAAAAATGATCTCTTATAAGTACCAACTGGAGGCAAATCCGAATTCAAAAAATTACTTATCAAGACTTTTGGACAAGTATATATATTTATATATATATATACAAAAAATGCTAACAGAAAAAATATATACATAAAAATAAATTTCATTGTAAAAACACTAGCTTCTTCACTTCGTTCAAAATCTAAAACCACATGATATCACACTGATAGTCAGCCGCTTAAAACCGACACAATATCTAATTAGCCAGATAATCATCACATTTTTTTTAGATTCTGAGCAGAGTGAAAAAGCTTATGAATTTGCAATGATGTTCGTTTATTAATTTATACTTCCGTTATATGAACAATCTTGAGAATGGAAATACTAACCCAAAACCTTCGATCAGAAACTTTGAATCGAAATTTGGCTCTAGATGGTACTTTATACTTAGCTTTTTTATGAAATTCGCATTCTTTCAAAGGGTTAACACTTGTCGCTTTTATTGTTGGTCATTTTTGATACCCTCCCCTACCCATGCTAACCTTGTCATCGTAATAATGTGGTTATTGTTTAATAATTGAACCTCTGCTCAGAATCGTTTAATTGAAGAAATTATTTATCGTTTCTTTAAAATTCAATACACCCACTAGAATATCCCACCAGGAAAGCGAAATATGTATACCCATGGTGTGAAATATGTCTGGCCTTTTTTAATATTACAATTAAATAATAATATTATTATCATTTAATTCAAATATTATTTTTTTTTTTAAAAGATAGTTTTAGTGATAACTTTGAAATAATGTTATATGGGACGGATCATCCGAAATACGGGACAAAAGTGTAATTTTGGCCCTTTTGTTGGGACACCGGGACGCTTCATTCAAGTATGAAACAATTCCGTAAAATATGGGACGAATGGGATCATAAAGCATGATAATGTGTAATTAATGAATTATAATACCTATCACTATGTGAACTATAATAATCATTAGATTTAGCCCATAATCAATGTAGGAATTAGGTAGAGAGCCTCTATATAAGCGTGAAAACCACAGTAAAGGGGTATAAAGCCGATTTTTATTTCATCATTAATTTTAATACTATACTAATTAGAACAGTCCAAATTACAATTTTATTAGTGATAGAAATCTCATATAAAATTTTTTTTTCAAATGTTTTTTATGTTTCTTATACATTTTTACCATTTTATAATATTTGGTAACTACAATTTATTTATTTTTTTGTGAACCATAGTCGTTGATTCAGAATCATCATCGTTTCTGTGTGATCAGGTATTATCATTGATTATAAATATTTATAACCAATGGTATTATTAATAAATAAGGGGGTTGAAGTTTGAACCCTCAAAATCTTCCCTTACCTACCCAATGATTATAGTTATAATTATCTGGTTGTAGATTGGATATAATATAATTGCATATTCAATATTTGTATCACAATACATCATATAATATCTTTGATATAATATAAATTTTTGATTTTTCTGTCAAGAGAAGATAATATGTTGATATGTTTAAAGAATAGGAAATTTCATAAATTACATAAATAATCAAAAAAAAGAATAAGGGGGAAGTTATTATATATTTTCAATCAGTTACTCGAATCAACATGACTAAAAATGATCATCTGACCACCCATCCATTAGGAGCAATTAGATTTAAAAAATTAAGAGTTCGAATTTTGTAGAGTTCATGAACCTGTAGAAGAGCTATACCCCTCCCTATCTATGGGTAATGGGTATACATAATGCTAATAATAAGCCTACTTGAATATTATTTTACTCCTCACTTCTAATGCAATATTATTTAGTCAACCTTACTTGAACACTCACCAAAGACATAAAATAATTATGAATTACGTGATTCAAGAAAAAAAAAAATTCAATCTACTTTCCTAAATTCACAATTGTTTTTACGTTCAACACACCCAATAATACCTATAGTCCGAAGTAATTTCTTGACTTCTTAATAATTATTATTTAAATTATACTTCATTATTATTAATTTATAATTAGTGTCTGTCTCAACGATTTAAAGCGTATAATTGAAATGCATTTTATACTTATATATCATATGCGCTTACATACTAGGTCTCATTTTTGTTTTCTCTCGGCTTTAAATTATGTAAATTAGGCTTTATTTATTCGATGAACCAATGGAATGTTATTATTACGGTTACCGTTTTTTTCTCGTCCCATCATTTTACTTATTTTATTTCGTTACAATAGTACGTGACAGCTGTTCTCGACAAAACATAGTGTTGCGTTGAAATGATTGTTTTTTTCGAACAGCCTCTCTGCCCAGTGCGGCGGACATTCACACAATAAGTAAATCATAGTGTTATAATATTAGATAATCGAAATTTTCTTCTAGGTGACGGCGTCGCCTTACTCGTCCACTCGATCATAAATGGAATTCGTTGCGTTTTATTCCTACGGCCGCGGAGGGCTGTTGACCCCCAAAAAGTTGGCGGGCGGCGTGCGTATGTGTACCGTCACGTGTACACGAGACGGAGAAATTGATGGCGGGGCGATGCATTTAGTCGCGCGGGGTGAAAAAAGAGGTCGGTGAACTCAGTGAGTACGTAAACGCATGCCGGGTCAGAATCGAACCGGTTCCAATACGGTTAGTGAGCTGGTCGTGTGGCGGATAAATTAGAGAATGCGTGTGCGCGGGGACCCTCCACGGCAATCACGGAACACACACAGCGCCCAAAACCGGATATACCAACAACGGCTGCCGTACAAAGTAATAATAATACGTTATGCTGACAAACAAGAACGTTCGAGAACGCAACGCGCCTTGCACGGAGTGTGTGCGCGCAGTGACTGCATCGCCATCGTCCGGACGATGACCTGGGAAAGGATGAACCTCCACCCCCCCCCCCCAAAAAAAAAATCTCACACACATATACACATACACCAACGTCATCTACGCACACTATATAATAATAATACTATTATATTATGACGCCTGTCGTCATGTAGCGCGCCCGATGAACGCAGCGAGTGAACGAACGGAAACGTGACGACCGCTTTCGAACACTGTCGGTTTCATGACTGCCACGTCCCTTTTTTTATCCAAACCCATTGTCATAGGTCGTAAAATAACCACTCGGCGAACCTACAAACGTGTTTTCATGTTATGTAATGCATTTTACATAGGGTTAATGTTGTTGTTCCAGACACGCACTATTGAAATGAATATGATGAGCGATTCTTCTCGTCATTCTTCAATGACAATAGCTCAGTGACGTATCCAGGATTTTTTTTTGGGAGGGGCTAATCAGTGACAAAATTCCATAGTCCTTTTTGATTTCATTAATTTTTAGAAATTAGAAGAAAGCCCATTAAATCATGATACCCCCCCCCCAACAACAACATTTTTATTTGATTAGTAACCTAACCTAACCTATGCACCATACAGTCTTATTTATTATAAAATGAAATAATAATTAAAATTTAATTTTAATCCTTTTACAAATTTGACTCTATGGGGTCATTTAGGTGCAAGGTACAACAAAACCCAAAGAATTTTAAACAATTAAAATATGTTTACCTGGTTAAACCTAAATGAAACCTGAATTTATATATTTGCCATTGACGATGATAAATTAATTAGATATTAATATTAATTAGATAATGATTTAGATAAAAACAACTTAGATTATTTAGACACTATAAAATTAAAGGTCAACTATTGAATACAGCGGATAATAAATGAAAAATGTTGGGAGGGGCTGTAGCCGGTAGCCCCCTCAGCCCCCCTCTCGATACGCCACTGCAATAGCTATAGGCGATGGCTGTGGCAATATCTTTTAATGATTTAAAAGGGGTTTAAGTGCCCTTTTCATAATGTGGTTAACGTGTTAATTAATATCTAATTAATTTATCATCGTCAATGGCAAATATATAAATTCACGTTTCATTTAGGTTTTAATAATATTCCATAAACAGAAACCGTGGATAGAAATACTATTATTTTAATATTGTTGTCTATTATTTAAATAATGTCAATGTATTATATACTCTGAGTTGTAAGATTATAATGAAGAAAACAATAATTACAATTTAAATAATGCCGTACAAGTAGGATTGAAAATGTTTAGAACGCTTTAAATAAATGTTTTCATTTTATCCTAAATTTTGATCCATAGATAAAGTGTATCGGTAAATCACGATTGAGCACGATTTATTCAATATAAATCTCCCAATTGTACTGTTTCTTAAGTTTTATGAAATTGAGTTATAAATTGATCATTTGTTGATAAATGTTTACAAAATATGTTTATTTCAATGCACATGCAAAAAAATAAATATTACTTCCTTATATTTATTAAAATGCTGAAAACGTAAACCAACATATTTTCCATATTTTATACTCAATTTTCTGGAGTTTTAATATTAATATAACACAATATGTATTTATTTCTTATATTACTTTTTCTTCTATTCATATTTCATATATTTTTACTATTTCCTATACATAATTTTAAAATAAATTGTTTTACATGCCAGGGAGTGATCAATTACTGACTGACCGCTAGTCAATATCCAACCATGAATTGTAGCAACTTTTCAACTTCGTGCACTCATGGAATATGAAGCTGCAAAACAGGCAATAACTCATAATGATATGTTCAGTTCTAAAATTAAATTAAAAAAAAAATTACAACAATAATAATTTTGCCGTACATGTACATTTTTTTGTTCAATGAAACGAAAGAAGTTTGGCAACATTTTGAATATTTTTAAATATCGAACGTGCTAAATAGTGATACCAAAAACCAAGTAAGAAGTAACGTGCTCAGTCGTGTTGTACTCAAATGGATTATTATAATTTTATGAATCGTTTTGTATAGTTATACTTGCGTAGTAAAAGAAGTAAAGTAAAATAAAGTAAAGTATTGATAAGAAAGCCAGACATATTTCGCACCATGGTGATTTATCGCTTTTCGGGTCAGATACTCTTGAAGGGTATGTATAATTTTAAAGAAACGATAAAACATTTCTTCAATAAGACGAGTTTGAATGAAATAAGTTAATAATATAAAGAACAATAATAGTCGCAATTTTCAACACACCAAGAGTAATCCTGTTTTATTGTTTTTACTTTACTTTCTTTCCTTTACTTTACTTTACTTTAATTTTCTTAGTTATAAATTTATAAAATTTTAATGTATGGATATATTTCGCTCCTCGGGTGGAATTTAGTGGATGTGTTAAATTTTAAAGAAACGATTTCTTCATTATAATAATTTTGAGTGGAGCTTCAGTTTATATAAGACAATTTGACTTAAAAATTATAAATTTTATTGATGCTACGAAAAAAAAAAAGATTTTATACCCCTTTTTACAACAAACCACTATTCACTGAGAACAAGAAAAAAAAAATGATATGATGAATAATTTCTCATATTATTATCTATCTATATTTAATTTTTCATAAAGTTTGTTTTAAAAAATATAGTTTCTGAAGCATTTTTGTCAAATTTTGGATAGTTTTTCCCAAATTTTGAGTAAACTATTGAGAATTTTGACAAATTAACTCTGAAAAGTATCATCTAGAAGCGAAATATGATTCAAAAAGTTGCTGGTCGAAACTTTTGGACAAGACGTGTTTTCATACGAATAAGTGTTTACAAAAATAAAAAAGCCGGACATACTTCGCACGACGGGTGGTATTCTCTTGACGAGCGTATTAAATTTTAAAGAAGCGATAAATCATTTCTTCAGTAAAACGATTCTGAACGAAGGAAGTTAATAATATAAGAAAAAAAAATGCAAAAATTCGGAGTGCTGGGCTGGAATCGAGCCTGGTGCTGTCGCGCACTAGGCCGGTTCCATTACCACTAGGCCTCAACACATAATTTGACTATGTAGGTGAATTAGTAGGTATGTAGTTTAATAACCAAAAATATTGAATTTTCAAAATAAAATAAAATAGTTAGAAAACTATTGTTGCATGTGGATATTATTTCACACCATCATCGTATTCATCGTCGAAAAATACACATGATGGCAATAAGGAAAATATCAACCTTCTTGGAATGATTACAAAACTACAAAAGGAAAAAAGCCGGACATACTTCGCACGATGGGTGTCACACTAATTAATGGGCGAATAACAAATACCTACCGTACTTTCGAGTTTTTTTCAGTCTTACCCTTGTAAAATGTTTAATTCTTTGTCCGGAAGAAATTTTATTGCACCAAAATATTCGCAATGAAATTTTCTATCTAGCCACCAAATTTCAAAACAATCGGTTAAGTCAATTTTCTTATATGTACGTTAAAGTGAGTAATTTTAAGTAAAACTAACGAATTCAGTAGAAATTCTAACTTCAAACGGGTATAAAAAAAAAAGTTGACTAACGATTTTTGAGATTTTTTCAGATCAATTAGACACATATATCAGTGAGATAATATTAAATTTTCAAGTCTTAATATCAAAAATCAAACATTACATAAAAACTAGCAAAAAGTAAGATATTTCCGAAATTTTAAAAATGCTGCACTTAACTCAAAATTGATCAAATCTTTTTGAAATTTTTATGAATTTTTCTCGTCACTATTTTTAGTGATTGGTGAAAATTTCAAGTCCTTTGCTGCATTATTTTAGAAGTTATGTCAAAAAGTAATTTTCAATTTTACGGAAATTGCGGTAATTGCATATTTTGCGTTTTTTGAAAAAATTTTTTCAGTTTTTTCGCATTATTAAAAAAAAATATTGAGAAATTTGAAAAATGACCTCTTAAAAGTACCAACTAGATCCGATTTTGGATCTTTAAAGTTACTGATCGAAACTTTTGGACCAGTGGTTCTATACGAAAAAGTGTTTACAGAGAAAAAAAAAATAAACATCATTGTAAAAACATAAGCTTTTTCACTACGTTCAGAATCTAAAAAGCCGGACATACTTCGCACGATAGGTGTTCTTCGCACGACGGGTGGGATTCTCTTGACGGGTGTAATTATTACTTATAATTATTACTATTATTATTATTATTATAGTTTATAAATTAAATAGGTTAAATAGGTTATTTATAAAAAATAAAATAGGTATAATAATTTGTTTAAATCTTGTTACTGAAAAAATCATTTTGTTAACAAATTAAACAAATTTTAATGAGTGTTTCTAAATTTCACTCAAAATGAAATTTAAAATTAAGTATTATCGTGTGGTTTTTTGGTTTCCTATTGTTTAATTGCAACCGTACTCAATCGGTTTATGAAAAAGGTCAATCGTGCTCAATTGGGTTGCAGCCAATGTATTTTGATTCAATCCGAATGCTTTAGCTCTAAGTAAACTAAGTTCAGCCGACTAAGTTTCAGCTTAGATTCATTTTAAATAATAAAATTCGATCTAACAGTAACACACCAACCCATATATTTATATTGCATTTAATGTCAAATACTAAAATGTAGACTTTAACAATATTATAACATAAGGTAAACGTCAAAAAATGTCCAAGGACAAAAACTTCGAATATACGGTTAAAATTAACTAGAAAAATCATTTTGGTATTACTTATTATTATCATTATGTAGTAAAGCTATGTAATTATTATTAATTACATCATTTTTTATGAAAAGCTGATTACACATTTCGATACATAAAATCAACAAAGAGAAGCTATTAATTTAACCATTATTATTATATTGATTTTGAGTGAAGCGAAGAAACTATAGGTTTTGTGATGTTGATAATTTTAGTTTGTGTGAAGCGAAAAAGTTAGTGTTTTTACATTGATTTTATTTTTAGATTCTGAACGAAGTGAAGAAGCTTATGATTTTACAATGATGTTTATTTTTTATTTTTTATTTTTTTTTCTCTTTTTGTAAACACTTTTTCGTATAGAAATACTTGTCCGAATGTTTCGATCAGTATCTCTATAGAACCGGAATCACACCCAGACATTACTTTAAAGAGGTCATTTTTCCAATTTCTCAATACTTTTTCCAAAAACGGGGAAAAACTGTCGAAAAATTGGCGAAAAACGGCAAAATACGCAATTACCGAAATTTCCGTTAAACTAAAAATTACTTTTTGACATAACTTCTAAAATAATGAAGCTAGAGACTTGAAATTTTCACTGACCATTAAAAATAGATATGATAACATTTCATAAAAATTTCAAAAAGATTTGATCAATTTTGAGTTAAGGACGGCATTTTGAAAATTTCGGAAATATCCCATTTTTTGTTCGTTTTTATGCAATAAAAACTTTGATATTAAGACTTGAAAATTTAATATGATCTCACTGACATATGTGTCTAATTGATCTGAAAAAATCTCAAAAATCGTTAATCAACTTTTTTTTTTATACCCGTTTGAAGTTAGAATTTCGACTGAATTCGTTAGTTTTACTTAAAATTACGCACTTTAACGTACATATAAGAAAATTGACTTAACCGATTGTTTTGAAATTTGTGTGGCTAGATAGAAAATTTCATTGCGAATATTTTGGTGTGATAAAATTTCTTACGGACAAAGAATTAAACATTTTACAAGGGTAAGACTGAAAAAAAGTCGAAGAAAGTACAGACAGATATTGCAAAATATCTATATATTATAAGCATTTAATTACTGAAGGTTGATAATGTTTTATTGCATCTTATGTATTTTTTGACGCTGTATACGATGGTGTGATTTAAAATCCACATGCACCAATAGTTTTCTGTCTATTTTATTCTTTTTTGAAAATTCAATATTTTCGGTTATTATACCGATAAACATTTAGGCGGCACCGCCTTAATTCGTGTGCACCTTAATCGTATCGTGGGATTCCCAACATAATTATACATAATTATGTAAACTTTATATTACTATTATATAAACTATGCCGATAATTTTACAAAGGGATTTGTGATTCATATTTATTAATAGTGACATACTATTCAGTGTTTATAAAGGTAACATACTATTTATATGTATAACACACTACGGTTTTAAATGACCATGTACAGTGTACGGTATAGTTCGCACGTTTTTAGTTCGATGAACGACACACACTATCCGTTTTGTCTCGTTATCAGTATTCGAACAATACTGACCGTTTTTTAGATTCTGAACGTAGTGAAGAAGCTTATGTTTTTACAATGATGTTTATTTTATTTATTTTTTTTTTTTTTCTTCCTCTTTGAACACTTTTTCGTATAGAACTACTGGTCCAAAAGTTTCGATCAGTAACTTTATAGATCCAAAATCGAACCCAGATGGTACTTTTGAGAGACAATGGACGTTACTTTAGGACTATGAAGGAGTTCATGTGTAATTAATTTAAGAGGTTGAATTGTCATCGATTCTTCAGCTCGTTTGCAATTTTCACGTAATACTTGCCTTTCAATTTTATTTATAGTATTTTCGTCATGATTATGCTGCCCATTTCATATAATTTGGAATCCGTACCAATCTATTTTGATTGATAAAATAGAACGAATTCAAAACCGGCTTTTACGTTTCTTGGCATACAAAACCAACAAAATAGGTCTCTCTCTTGAACAGTTAGCAACTGATTTTAATATTGAGTCACTTGAAAAAAGGAGAAAATATAACTTTGGCTATATGAACTCCTTAATTCTCAAATTAATTGCCCTAAGTTATTATGTCAAATATCCCTAATTGTCCCTAATGTTAATACTCGTTTTTCAAATACTTTCTTCACAGATACTTTCAGACAAAACTACTGTCATTTTGCTCCTTTAAATAGAATGCTTACCTCAGGTAATAAATTAAAACAGTTTGATTTCTTCAATGATACTTCAACCAGTTGAATTCTTTAGTTTTAAGTCTTTAGTTTAAACAACCATTTCCCTGACAAGTGGATTGTCAAAGGGAACCAATAAATTGGCCAGCTCGATCCCCAGACTTGAGCCCGATGGATTTTTTTCTGTGGGGCTTCCTCAAAAATGTTGTCTATCTATCTACATCCATTCAAGAACTTCGTGAAGGTATAATAAAAAATGTAAGAGATATTCCCAGAGATACATTAATTTCATTACAAATATCATGGATGTATAAAATTGAGTTATTTATAATAGTCAATGGGGGGCAATTATTCACAATCAATTCATTTATAAAAATAAACAAAAATATTACAAAATATATTAATGAGTTGTGTGTACTTCATTACCTAATATCATATTATTAGTTATCTAATTAAAAGTTTAAAAAGCATACAATTTTACAATTTGCTGTGTTTTTTAAATATAAAATGCTCTCATTCATTCAAAATTCAACCGATTTCAAAATTTTTTTTTCTATGAGTAACTTATAAGTAATTCTACAAAGTGGCTATTTTCAAAATTTTTCAAACCTTTTTTTTTGAATACTCAAAAAAATTTTTTTGGCGGTTTTGAATTTTGGATTTTTTTTAACCATGGTAAAAAATGGGCTATAAGTCACATATTATGTTAAAAAAAACGAACTTTCAAATATTTAATATCTGCATTAAATGAGGAGTAATAACTACTGACTTTCCAATTAATTTACATACTGTATATGTCATATAATAATCTATAATAGACTAAAATATTACTAACATGCAATCAGCTCATCAAATTATAGTAATAAGCAATACCACCAGTATTAACTTAAAAAAATTTTAGTGATCATAAATTTGGTTTAATAAATTTTTTTGGTTTAATAAATTTTTTCGCGTTCAAAATTGGAATTAGGTGAAACTTTTAACAGAGGGGGCAAATCAATACCTTTGCCCCCTCTGTAAAAAATCTGGATGGGCAGTAGCCCACTCTTGCTCCCCCCCCAGATTACGCCTATGATCAAGATAAACTTAATTACTGAGATCTAAATGGTCTAATTGCTAAGATTGCAGATAAGTTAATGAAAATGAATAAACAATAATACATCATTTTATATATTCAAACAAAATGTTATAAAAACACATAATCACATTAGACTTCTTTGAAATAATTTCCTACATCACATTTACATAAAAAATATCAAAGCTGGGCAAGTTACTTTTATTTTTCAACTAATTTAGTTATGTTAAACTAAACTAATGTAAGTTAAATTTAAATTTAAAAGTTACTCACATTTTTTTAAACTTGTTAAAGTCACAAGTTAAATAGAAAAAAAGTAATTTAACTAAGAATAAAATAAGTTATTATTTTAATTTTTGATTTATTTCACAGTTCACGTGAAAACAAAGTACATATTTTTGATAAAAGTGAACATTAACGACAAAGTGGTGAAGACAGTTTTCTATATAGCATATAATACATATCAAAAATGATTAAGAAAATTATTCATGACTTCGATACTTCGATACTTTATGTACAAATACCTAATATTCCTTTTTTTCTCGATGAAAATAATTAGTTCAAATTAATTTTTATAATAGACGAAAATGAACGAGTATGATATTTCTGACAAATATAAATGAAATAACTCTTCAAAACAGCTCTAAACTTATGTTTGCCGATGACATTAAACTTTACCGAATTGTAAATTTCGATAAGGATGCAACATTACTGCAATCAAATTAAAACTTACTTTTCAAAGGAAGTTTGCCGATTATCAAGCTGGAATGTCTCCACATTGCACAGCAAGCCGAGGGATATTTTTGATTTGTGGAACGAAGTAGAGTCGACCAAACACTCAGTGAATTAACCTAACCTTATATATTTTACGTGATATAATAGATATCGAAATAAAACGACGGTTATCATCGTTAAAAATAGCTATAATTTAATGTTAGTGATTTTAACGCGGATGCTTCAGCGATAATATTGTGAACGCATTCGGATTATAATTAAGATACAGCTATAGAAACCAGAAGCACTTGTAGAGCATAAAAATGATTGTATTAAACTTTATGTTAAAAAAGCAAAGTAAAGAAAAGTAATGTAAAGGCAAAAAAGCCGGACATACTTTGCACTACAAATATTTTTTGCTTGGGTCAGATACTCTTGGAGGGTTTGTGGAATTTTAAAGAAACGATAAATCATTTCTTCAATAAAACAATTCTGAATGAAGGAAGTTAATAATATAAAGATCAATAATGGTCGTCATTTTCAACACACTTACCAAGAGTATTTGATCCGGAGAGCGAAGAATATCCGTGGTGCAAAGTATGTCCGACTTTCTTGTTTTACTCTACTTTGCTTTGCTTTATTTTACTTAGTTTTACTTTACTTCACTTTTTCCATCTAATAAATAAAAGAAAAAAAAGTGTGTACTTCTCTCGTCGGGGTGTTCTTCGGACGTTGGGTGGGATACTTTTGATGGGTGTATTGCATTTTAAAGAAACGATAAATCATTTCTTCAATAAAACGACTCTGAACGAAAAAGTTAATAATATAAAAAAAAATTGAACTTAAATATTGAACTATATAATATATATTATTTTGTTACATACAACATTTACGAAAATCGAAAATTGATTTTCATATATTCACATACGCCTAAGGAATACTCAATAAATAAATTCAAATTACAATAAAATATAAGCATCATAACAAAATGAAATAAAATAAAGTGGCAATAATTATCGCAAATCAACATTTATGTACTGTAACATAATTTTTACTAATTTTTATCGCGGCGCATCTAGTCAGTAACGGTTAAAAACTACTGTTGTTTAATAGTGTTGGATGAGTAGTGAATTTTGTATAATTTTTTTCGAGATCAGCGCTGTGAACCTAAATATTGTGTGTTTGTGAGTTGTGTTTGCGTATCCATTGATACGTACTATATTGTATATATCGGTGGGCGTAAAATATACATGTCAGTATGGGTAATCTGTGATAGCTGATAAGACGTCACGCCGCGGCCTTGAGAAATGTATTTTTGGGTGGCAATCAAAAGCCACACCGCAATCGACAGCTTGTATTGTATTCAGCATCGAAAAATACATAAGATAAGATAAGCGAAAACATTACCTAGCTTTTAGTTGGCTCGTTAACTAGAAATATAAATACACGATAAAATTAGTCCGTATATTCTTCGATTTTTTTTCAGTCTAATCCTTGTAAAATGTTTAATTCTTTGTTCGCTCAAAATTGTATCACTTCAAAATATTTGCAATGAAATTCTCTATCTAGGCTCCAAGTTTTAAAAAAAATCGGTCATACCAATTTGCTTTTATGTACGTTTAAGTGTATAATTTAAAGTAAAACTAACGAATTTTGTCGATATTTTAACTTCAAACAGTTATAGTGAAAAAAGTAGATTAACGTTAGAAGGGGGAAAATAGCGGTTCAAAAACCTCCACAAATCCTCCCCCGCCATGGGTAGTCCTCAATCCTCCCTCTCCCCCTTCCTCCACCCTCGGGGAGGAGGATTTGCGGGGGTTTTTGAACCGCTATTTTCCCCCTACTAACGTTTTTTAAGATTTTTTCAAGTCAATTAGGCATATATATTAGTGAGATCATACTAAATTTTAAAGTCTTTGTATCGAAAATAAAAAATTTCATTATATAAAAACTAACAAAAATTGAGAAATTTTCGAAATTTTTCAAATTTGTACTTTACTCAAAATTGATCAAATAAATATTTAAAAAAATTTTATGAGATGTTTTTGTGAATATTTTTTAGTAGTTGGTGAGAGTTTTAAGTTCCTAGCTGCATTATTTTAGAAGTTATTTTAAAAAGCAATTTTCAATTTTACGGAATTCCGGAAATTGCATATTTTGATGTTTTTTTGTCAATTTTTTGACAGATATTCCATGTTTTTGAAAAAAGTATTGAGAAATTTCAAAATGACCTTTCAAGAGTACCATTTGAGTTCGATTTTGGATCTATAAAGTTACTGATCGAAACTTTTGGACAAGTATTTCAATACGAAAAAGTGTTTACAGAAGAAAAAAAAAATAAACATCATTGTAAAAACATAAGCTTCTTCAATACATTCAGAATCTAAAATTTAATGAAAAAAAAAATTGTTAGAAAATGTCCAAATTTTTTTTTTCATATTTTCAAAATTTTCTTGCGCCAAAATCTTTCTTATATATTATTGTCTATCTATGTTTAAATTTTCATAAAGTTCGAATCAAAAAAATGATGGTTTTCGAGTCTTTTTTGTCAAATTTTAGGTAGTTTAAAAAAAAAAAAAAATTAATAATTGGGAAATTCAAAAAAATTGATCTTTGAAGTATCAATTAGAGGTAAATCCGGTTTCAAAATGTTACTGATCTGAACTTTATATAATATGTAGTTCTTTACGAAAAAGTGTATACAGAAAAAATAAACATCATTGTAAAAACACTAGCTTTTTCACTTCGTTCAGAATCTAAAAGCTAAACATACTTACCGTGTAATCACCGTAGGTATTCTTCGCATCTTGGGTGGGATACTCTTGGTGGATGTGTTAATATAAACAAAAAATGATGAATCATTTCTTCGATAATACGATCCCGAGAGGAGCTACAGTTAATATACAATAATAATTATCAGTATTTTATTCAGTATTCTTAGCAATTTTTTATTGAATAACATTATAATCCCTATTTATTATTTTAATCAATAAAATAATTAATGATGTATAATACGTTACATAATAATTTATATAGTATCACCAAGTTTTTTTCGAAATTCGTGTGGTTGTGCACTAATCTTATATATACTGATACACATGCATTGAAATACCTAAACAAAAATTGTTTTTTTTTTTTTTATGTATTCCGTAGCACATAATAAATATTCCATATTAAGTAAAAATTACAATACAATATTAACATCATAATAAAATAAAATAGAGCGACACAAATTACCGAAAATTAACATTTATTATCTACAATATATTTAGTACTTATTTTTATTGCAGTGGTTCTCAACTGGTGTGCTAGTGTGTGATTTTTTGTGTAATATTAGGAATACATATGAAAATGTTCGCATTACATTTTCAGCTCTTAATATCCATACATTAAAATTTTATGAATTAAAAATTAACAAAAAACGAGAAATTTTCAAAATGCCTTACTCACCCCAAAATTTTACAAAAATTTTACGAGGAGTGCGCATAACTATTTTTAGTAGTTGGTAAAAGTTTCAAGTCTCTATCTCTATTATTTTGGAAGTTATTACCAAATAACTAAAATTAATTTCATGATAATAATTATTTCGGTATTGCCAGAATATTTGTCCGTACTCTTTCCGAATTTTCTTCAATAAAAACCTTATAAAATTCTCAATTATTTGTCCGTTTAAAATTTTATTACACCAAAATATTCGTCTTGTAATTTTCTATATATGTTTCAAGTTTCGAAAAGATGGGCTAAACCAATTACTTTTTATATGCGTTTAAGTGAACCTTTTTAATTTAATTTAATTTTAAGTAAACCTTATGAATTCTGTCCAAATTTCAAGTTTAAACCGTTAAAAAAAAAAAACTTGACTAATGATTTTTGAGATTTTTGAAGAACTCTTAGAAATACATATGAATATGTTCGTATCAAATTTTCAACTCTTAATATCCATACATTAAAATTTTAGGAATTAAAAACTAACAAAAAACGAGAAATTTTCAAAATGCTGTACTTACCCCAAAATTTGTCAAATGATTTTGAAAATTTTATGAAGAGTGCGCATAACTGTTTTTAGTAGTTGGTGGAAGTTTCAATTTTCTAGCTTCATTATTTTGGAAGTTATGTCATAAAAATAAATCGAATTTACGAAAATTCGCGTTATGCCGTTTTTTATTTGTCAATTTTTGAGTAGTCTAGGTGTGCGCTTAAAAAAATATTGAGAATTTGGAAAAATAATCTTCCAAAAGTACCATCTTGACAACATTTCTGATCTATAGAGTTACTGATCGAAACTTTTGGACCAGTATCACTACTCAAAATCGTGCTTCCGTACATACGAAAAAGAAAAAAACACAGATTTGTAAAACCAATACATTCTTCGCTCCATTCAAAATCTAATAAAGTAAAGTATAGTAAAATAAGGGAAAGTAAAGTAAAGTAATGTAAAGACAAGAAAAATAAGTAAAGTAAAGTGAATTTGTTACCTAAAGTAAAGTAAATTAAAGCAATGATAAGTAAAGTATAGACAAGAAAGCCGGACATACTTCGCACGACGGGTATTCTTCAACCTTCGGGTCAAATCTCTTGGTGGATGTATTAAAAATGATGACTGTTATTGTTCTTTATATTATTAATTTCCTTCGTTCAGAATAAATTGTATTGTCGAAGGAATTATTTATCGTTTCTTTAAAATTCTACACACCCACCAAGAATATCTGATCCGAGAAGCAAAGAATACTCATGGTGTGAAGTATGTCCGACTTTCTCGTATATATATATTACTTATCTTTGCTTTACTTTACTTAACATATATTTGTTATACTTTACTTTTTTAAAACTAAAACCATTAAACTTCAAAAGAATTTCAATTCCAAATTTTTTCTGGAGGTCCCTCTTTTTTTGAGAGGCCCTGGGCTATAGCCCTCTTAGTCCCCCCACTTAATCCGGCTGTGCCCGGGGGGTGAAGTATGTCCGGCTTTCTTGTTTATACTTTACTTTAATTTACTTATTATTACTTCGCTTTAATTTAGATACTTAAATTTACTTTACTTTATTTTCTTGTCTCTTCTTTACTTTACTTTCATTTTAGATTCTGAACGAAGTGAAGAAGCTTATGATTTTACAATGATGTTTATTATTTTTTTTTTTTTCTCTTTCTGGAAACACTTTTTCGTATAGAAATACTGGACCAAAAGTTTCGATCAATATCTCTAAAGAACCGGAATCACACCCAGATGGTACTTTAAATAGGTCATTTTTCCAATTTCTCAATACTTTTTCCAAGCGCGGTGAAAATATGTCGAAAAATTAACGAAAAACGGCAAAATTTGCAGTTACCGGCATTTTCGTAAAATTGAAAATTTATTTTTACGATA
>JAIPRM010006521.1:0-18554 GCA_025469315.1 Stegophylla sp. TES_Ste_2020 | reverse complement strand
CGGAGGAGCTCTGCCACAGGCGATTACTACGTAAACAAGGTAAGAAACCATTATTCCCGAACGCATCTACTCACACTAATATTCATTTACTACGCACACAAGCACACTGCGTAACATGAACAAATCATAAAATTGCCTAAACATAACCCCTTAATAAATAACCGCTTCCAATCCCTTTAAATATAAGTAGGTGTCTACCTAACAATTATGTAAAAACTCATTCAAGTACTATCAATTTATGAAAGCAGTGAGCACCACTAAGTGCCTTGCATTAGTTGCATTAGTTGTATTTAAGTGAATAAGCGTAATATGGGAGACATAGTAGCGACCGCAAACAGAAAAATCGAAAAATGAAAACATATAAAATTAAAATATTAAAGCAAATACAAACAAATAACTTATTCGATCATCGACTACTGTAGTTAGCAATCATCGGTATTTGGTCTAGTATTTTTAGGTTTTTAAGTTGTAACTCGGATACGATACTAATCAAATAATTATTATGTATTATGTATACCTAATAATGCGCATAATAATAATATTATTATTATTACTGTTATTGTATGCAATACCTTTGTCATGCCGATTCCGACGATGTACACCATTTTCCTTTCGGTTTCCTGTTTGCTAACCAACGAGTAAGGAAGAAAATAAAAAATAAAAAATGACTATCCCTAGAGAAAAAAAATGATGACACAGACAAATGTAATAAATAGAAAAGGATAATTCTTATCAATTTTTACACTAGCTACACAGTACACACCCAAGATGTGTCGGATGTAATACAAGACTACAAGAGTCTTACGTCTCCCCACTACTATAGTACTATACTCTCGCTCAAGCCTTCACAAACATTATTGATTTTTTACACAGTAGGCATACACATGCGCGCGTTTGTATGAATATATGAATATAATATGTATTATGTATGTATGTATGTATTGTTGACCTAATGTTGCCAACTTTCAAAATGAGTAGTGTAAGAAAACATTTTTTCAAGTACTTTTTTAATTTTAATGAACAATATAATCAACGAAATATAGAAGTCAGAAGACTAATAACAAAATATAATTATGTACATTTTATTAATATCATCTTTATTAAATTTTCATTTATACATTTTTTTTACAACTATTGCTACAACTTGAACACAACTACTTGCTAACAACAGATCATAGAATACCATGTAAATTAATAGTAAATACATCTACATAATATCATTTAATTTTATAAATAATAATATAATAATAAAAAGTAAAATAAAGTCACAGGTATAATATATATATGTATAATATATATGTATATATAAAATAAACAACATTTATTTTACACATCTGTGAGTCAAGTACAGACATGAAAACCGGACAAATGATTAAAGAAATTTCGATTAAATTAAAAATAGTGATAATTATAATATATAAATTATAAATTGGTATTTACTATTTTGTCATTGCAATTTAGGACTGTCCAGCAAAAAATGTAAAGCATTGTTGTAGGATGTAGGACAGTTCTGCCCAATGTAGGACTGTTGGCAACTCAAATTGTTGCTAGGTAACCATAAATGAGTGATAGATAAGTGTTTCGTATATTATAGTGCGAAATGTCGCAGGCGGGTGGCTAGCAACACTAATCACTATCGACCCGATTAATTTATACAAGTGCCTGCCATTGAACTCTATATGATATATCATTATAGAGTTCAATGGTGCCTGCTAGCTTTGTGAGTAGTGATCATTGAACTCTATGATAAGAGAGTTATCATAGAGTTCAATCTAAGAGTTCAATGGTAGTGATGGGCGGTACCGACTAGTTTTGACTATCGATAGTTTAAAAAACAACCGAGTGATTTTTCAATTGATTAGGTATATTATCTATTTAATGAATTACTCGATAGTTTTCTCACGAAAGTATTTACACCGAATAGTTTGAAAACAACCAAGTGATTTTTCATTTAGATAGTTAAATAGTATCGATGGTCAATAGATAATTTGATAGTCTCGATAATTATCATTACACTATCACCATAGCTGATGTTATTACACAGATTAATGATTATTCTAATCATGGTTCAACAGAGGACAGACACAATTATTGTAAAACTGGAAACAAGTTAAACTATAGTTAAACTCATGACAAAGTGTTTCAGTTCCTCAAAGCAAAGCAATAACTGCATGTGCGTGTTAGTATATCGGCACTCATTATGTGACTGTACTTTGTTTTCTTCCTATCCTGTATTCCGTATTCGTGCGAAATTTTGATCTATCTTGTAAGTAATTGAATATTTTACTTTTTTTTTTATAGTATTATTTCACTTAAGTTTTATATTTGCTTTTTATTGCTAATAGGATAGTTTGCTATTGTTAGTTTCATACGACATCTGCAGCTTGGCGGAATCTCTGGTTTACACATCGCCGTGACTTAAAACGTGAGTTATGATGATTTTGAATGATAATTGTTAGTATATTCGTAACGGAACAATTCTAGTTTAGCTCTCTAGTAAATTTTTAAATTTCTTTTTATTTAAATGCGTGTTTTATCACTCTTATTTCATAAGTTATATAAAAAAATAAAAATATTGGACGAAAATATTTTTGAACTTACAGGACAGTTGTTATTTGTTTATTTTATAATGGTTCGGAACAAATTTGATTTAGCAAACTTGTGGATTTTTATTTTTTTTTTCTGATTCCTGTGTAGCTTTTGACGCTGCAATCAATGGTGCAAAAGTAAATGGCAAAAAGTTAATAGTTTTAAAGTGAGGGAAATTTAAAGCTAATGTATTTCGGTGTTATTTGGAACATTTCTACTTTACTAGAACATCGTTTTTTCCCCCAAAAAATTGATGGCAATTTTAGATGAAACTCATAAATTTGAAAAGAAAGGTTCTTTAAGAAAAATATGTATTTCGAATAGTTTTAGAAATGGAAAATATCTTAGGAATATGTGTTTTGAGTATCTAGATAGACAGTTTCTGACAGATTGCTACAAAGTTCTTGAACTGTAATTGGCACCTAATATATTAAATAAACTAAATAAATAAAATAAGAGACATATTCCTAAAATAGGTACCTAGTAATTTCAGATAATTTTATTCATTCTATAGCTTCATATTTGGATTAACCTACTGGTAGATCTAAAGCTCTCAGTAGTGTCATTTTTATCTATTTTAAATTTTGAACTAAATTGATTCAGAAAGAATACTTGAATGTATTTTACCTAACTGTGCTGAATGTATAATAATCTATAACATATTTGTGTCTAATGTATATTATTCAAATATTCCATTTATATTTTATTAGAAGAAATTATATTATCAGTATTTGTTGATAATGTAACTCATCTGTAAAGTTAATTATATGGACTATATGACATTTTAATGTTTCTAGCTTGATTCCCAGCTTATCAGCTAATATAATTTCGTCTTCTATAATTTCTTTTATTCATTGTTTATATTTTCTCCATCCCCACTCTGACTACACTCAGTTGATTTCCAATTACTCATACAGTGAAACCACTGAATAATAAACGCTCTCGGTCACCAAAATTTTGTCTGTTATTCAGAGGTGGCCGCTATTCAGAGGGGAGTTCAGCTTACAATGAATAAATATCTGCTATTGGAAAGTGTCTGCTATTTAGAGGTTTCACTCTATAATGTTGGTAATATCTTTACCTAAAGTATTAATATGTTCTGAATTTTTTTACTGCAAAACTTATCGCAAAGTGCTATTTATGCTATATTATTTAATAATCAATCTTTTCCCCTTGTTTAATAGCCTAACATATATAATTGTTGCTTTTCTTCTTGTAATCTATATTTATATTGCAACTTTATTTGATTAATATTTTAATTGTTCACAATTTTTTTTAATCCTGTGTATACAAGAAAATTATTTTTTAATTTTTTACATAATAAATCAGTATATTTAATTAGTCTGTTAGCTATTGCTTCATTGTCCTTATACATGCTTAGGTTTTAATATGTGAACAGTTTCCAAGTTGATAGGGTGAGTTTTAATGTTCCTTGAGGTTTGAAATAAATTACTACCCTGTATTCATTATTAAATTGTGTTTTCCATGTTATTTAATTTAATTTATGATAATCAACGCCTATTCTTAACTTTGGATCTGAATTAAATATCCCCCCTTTTTGGGTACAATTACAATCGAAAAATTCAAAGATAAAGTACATGGCTTGATAATATGTTTTTCTAACATTCCACCAACCTGTCTGTTTATTTTTTTGTTTGTGTACCGTAAGAAGTGTAGAGTGTATATGGTCTTGTAATTTATATTTATTGGGGTTGCATGTTCCGATGTTATTGTGTTATGAACTTCAGTTTTAGGTATTCATTTTTTAAATGAAATAAGTCAGAATATTCCTTACAAATGATTTGTATAGGTATTTTTTTTTCTTCTATTTAAATGATGTAGTCGTAATACTTCGTTTAATAATTGTTCTCTATCAATAGTATATGGATTATCATTATGTATAAAGGCAATTTTCACCACACTGCACAAGTGTTTTTTTTTTATGTTCCATAATAACAAAAAATAAAAAATGATGAACATATAACATATACATATCAATTCAAGAAAAGAAAATTATTTTACAATTGAATGTGTCTATATTCAGATGAAAATTCAGTATAGGACCTTATATATGTTTTAATTGTCTTGATTTGTGTGTGATTTTCATTAAGACATAAATGTTTAAGTAGATTTCCTGTTCGACAACTGATTTTAAAAATTAAGCCTGTGTATTTGTAATGAGGTCTTCAGAATTTTCAATATATAATAAGATACTCTCTTTGTTACTAAAAGTTTACACTTCAATGCATCTTCATTTATATTAAATAAAGCCTATATACATAAAATTATAATTAGTTATATGTTAATGTTAATGTTCAAAATGTTTAACTCATGTTAATTTGTATAATTTATTAAATTTAATTTAATTACTTAATAACTAGATATTAATAAAATATAAACCTTTTTTATTATCAAGTTCTAAAAAGCTTTTAACTGGCTTTGCTAATTCTAAACTTTGATTAGGAAATCTAAATTTCATATTTCTTATTACAGTGTAAAGTATGGGGAAAAATGCAAGAATTTTCCAATATTCTTTAATTGTCATGGGTATTTCTAAATAAATAATGATACTCTGTAATAAAATCATACTATTTATAAATTATATTATTTAGGTAGATATATCATAAATAACTATATTAATAACGATAAGTAATTATATAAAAATAATTATTAAATCCTATATAGACAGTGATATACTATAAAAATAAAGAACATGTATTCTTTGTATTTTGTTTACTATTAGGATTTTTTTCATATAAAAATATAAAACATGGTAGATAAATATTAGAAAAGTGTAAAAAGTGGCCAAGGAAAATTATACTATAAAGTTCCAGTTTACATTATATTATAATATTATTTATAATATAAGAAATAATATCTTTAGAAAACCATATATCATAAATTAAATTAAAATTAAGAGCATTGTTAAAATAAATTAATTTATTGTTGTAACTGAGTTACTTACATCCAAAACAGATTTTACAGGACCAGTTTCTAAAGGTTGAAGTTATAGCTCATTTAATTATAAAATATATTGTCTGCTAATATAAATTGTGTGTATGTATAGGTTTATACCAAGGAGAAAAAACTTTATTTTGCTTCAAATATATGTTTGAACTATAAAATATGAACAAATATTCAAATAAATTATTGAAATTATAAATATTTACTAGTTATATATTTTATTAAATATGTAAATATATAAATATTATATTTAATTATATTATATATAAATGTTTTTAGAGAGTATGAAAAAAAGTTACAGTATTATGGAACGGACTAACAACCACCAGGACATTTTGCGTGCCAAGCCGATGCTTGGATTGGAAATTGGTGACTAAACAATGGAGGTGGTGGCCAGGCACGATCAGATGAAGTGCACAAAGTATCTGATATGTGACCACGGTTTAGAGTTGATGTTAGAGACGTTAATGGATGTCGCAGCAGGTGGTTGTTGCGAGGCTGTTGGGTTCATATAGGAGAACGGTTTTGTTACATGGTCACTGACCTTGTCTAGTTCAACATGAAGGCGAGCACAACGTGGCCACGTGCATATCTGTAGATAGGCACTATAAGTGCTTGGAATATGCATGCCGCCATGCATATCCATGGTATATATTGAGGTACTAAGTTGCTTCTCGTGAAGGGCAGTCGAAGTGTCTGCAATACTTGCGCCGGTTTATATAGAATGACTGACAATATTAATGATCATGACCTTTACCCAAAGACCTGGTAAACATATTTCACTCGATATAACAATAACTACCTATATGGATATTTAAATGTAGACTATTGTAGACTATTCTTATTTTTTTTCTGCTTTCATAATTTGTGTTATACTTTAATGGATATTCTATGATCACTCACTTCAATCAGAATTATTTACTACTTTTCAAAATCTTTTGTTTAAATTTATGTTTCTGGAATAAATTATGATTATTCAAGTGAGTTGCTCCATGTCAGTTATTATTTGTCAATTAGCACGTAAAATATCAATATTTAGGGGGTTTACGAAAGCCCAAAAATAATGGTAGTGATATACGTATGGTGACCAGATATAGAAATACAAAAATAAGTACACATTAAAATTTAGTTTTTTTTTCAAACTCCTTCTTGAAGGAATCGGCCAATGTGTTAATATAATATTATCTATATGATGTTCATCAGTTGTCTCCTACAACACAAGTTTTTTCATTGTATAATAAATATTATCTATTTACCTTAATTTCCAAATTTATTAAAATATTTTTAATTGCAATTTTTTCACATGGTCAACTTGTCAAGTGTGAGAATCTTTTTGGTAAATTTTGATCCTTAATACAATGTCATTTATAGTATATAATGTATTGTTCTGATTATGGGAAAGTTAAAATATTTCATTTGATTTATAATTATTAATATCTAACATTTTACACATTATGTAAATTAAATTATCGGTAGGGGTGAATGGGGGAATCACGGTCAGTGGGTAATACCGGTCAGTGGTATATCTCTTAAAATATGATATCTAAAATTATGATTTCCGTATATTTGTATAACTGTTGTTATCAAAATCTAATACTAATTGTTATACAATTATAAACAACATTTTTCGCTCCTAAAATTAAGCAAAAATTTTTTTTATCAATGTTTATGTAATAATTTTCTCAAAGTAAGAATTTTTAATTTTTTTTTATATTTTATTTACAACTATAACTTCCAAGGATTAGAATACAATTTAATATTCTTAATCTATCTAAGTATTATATTTTTAAGTAAATTAATGGTTTTGTGAAGATACTTGATAGGGGTAATAGTGGTCAAACTTGATGGCGTAATAACGGCCTAGTTGTATAATAGCATATTGGTCTTAATAATATATTTTTTTTGTTTAAACAATAAAACATTTTCTATATAATCATATGATTCTCACTTATCACTTTGTACTGACAAAACATGAAATTGACCAAAATTTGTAGAATTTATAGAAACATATATTATTCCCTATAATATTACATGCAATTTTACACGACTGGTATTACTCCGGGGTAGGGGGAACGCCAGTCATTTGCATTTTTTTTTAATAACAGAAAAAAAGTTACATCCTTAATTTTTAAAAATCTGTTACTTTGACATATTAATGACAATATGTTTAAGCGTCCATTTCTTGGAGTAATATAATATTTAGAGTAATGGAACCTGAGATATTGTCATTATTGCTTAGGTTACTGCCATTCCCCTAATTCTCCCCTACATTTAAAATATATATTATTAATTATATTTATTAAGTTATTTAATTATTGTAAATCAAATTATAAATTAAAACCTCTTCTATCTATTATAATCGTATATAACTTACAAACTTCCCTAACTATGATCCGACTAATTATTCTTATTAATAACTGTAAAAAAATATACCAATATATAATGACTACTAGGTTTATGCCAAAGAAGAAAAATATCAAATTGTACAAAATATGCATTAAATCAAACTATAAAATATATGCAAATAAGCAAATAAATTATGAACGATTTTATTGTGAACATATTGTATTAATCCACAATATCAAAAAAGAAAAAAGTACAAATTTATGTACTTAACAATGTTGTTGAGGACATTAGTACAATGCAACTAAAAAGATTACTGTCCTACAAAAATAAGTACATCTGGTCACCATAGATATACGGGATAAAAAAGTTTGGTGTTTGATTTAGTATATAAAATAGAAATCCAGTTCTCACTTCTAGAAGTTAAATTGTTTATTCCATTAATTTGGTTAAAATTAATTATCAATTTTTTTTAATAGTGAATATATATTAAATTGAAGAAAATGTGAGAATAATATTTTGTAGCGCTATTGTTCAGGGGTGAACTGCAAAGTGGATATTATGTAAGTATGGTTGAAAAATGTGTGATAAAAAACTTTTTGGTTGTTTGTGAAACATAGTAATTGTCTCTTGTTTTCGAAAATTATTTTGAGTTATGTTGTTATTGTTCATTATGTTGCCATGCTCTTATATGTAACTATATAATTTTTTTAGTATGATTATTGATCTGTATCTTTTATTTCTAAACTGATTTTTTTTTTATATACACAAGCTGTTGGTTTTTTTTAATATAAATTTTTAATAATAGGTTTTTTTATTCTATCATGTGGTTTTAACTATAATTTATATATATATGTATATTTAATTTTTTTTATGGGGGTGCTTTATTTTGTTTGAATATAGTGACTTTAATTGTTGTAGTTGTCGCTGTAATCGTCATTGTCTTATAGTATATTGTAAAAATTCACATCAGGTAGATTCTTCAGTGTGTCTATTGAAATATCATTCAAGCTCCAGAATTTTAGTTTAAGGTTGGTTAGATTTTCTATTTTGTGGATATTGTTTTCACTTAAATAGAGAGTTTCGAGTTTTGTGTAGTTTTGTAAGCAGTGTTAGGATTATCTAGATAAAATTATCTAAAAGATAATCTAAATAATAGCTTAATTATCTTTTATCTAGATAAAATCAAAATGCCTTATCTTTATCTTTTGAATTTTTCTGGCATACAGATAATAGATAATGTCATAAGTGTTGTAAACTTTTTGTTAGGTTGTTAATTTAAGTTATATAGTTGTATTATAAATGTAATGTAATATTTATTTAAGGTTTTGATGTTTTTTATATAGCTTATTCCATTGTTAATTAGTTTTTAGTTCTTTTGATGATGAGTGTAAAATAAATATTTTATTTATTTTATTGATTTTATATTTAAATATAGAATTTGTAACTTCTTCAATTGAATTCAAATTTTCTGTTTGTGATCTTGTGCTATTTAAACTTCTAAATGTATGTTATTTATTAAAGTATTTAAATTTTGTATGGTCTTTATGGAATTTTTAAGAGTTTTAAAGTACCATATTTTGATATTTCTTGGATTTTGTAGGTTTTTATGTTTGGCATGAGGTATCAATTGTTCTAAAAAAGTTTGATTATTAAAAAAAAATATGACCTGAATTAAAAATGTTTACCCTTAACTATTTCTACCATATCGATGGATTATTATGATTCGTAGATAGTTATAGTGGATATATTTTCTGGTGTTTATTAATTTGGTGTTGACCATCTAGTGGAATTGATCACCTACTGAGCTTTCTGTTTCGGCCTCAGAGATTGTGATACAATATGCTACATCGAGCGTTTTTGAAAGAACTTTCATTTGATGCTTATATAGGTGTGCCTAAGTCTGCAAGAAATATAGGTACCAAAAATTTAACTGCAGTTTCATAAAGGATATACAAAACTTAACATGCTTATCAATTTTAACTACTTAAACCTCTTAAAAAATTTCATAAAGACCGTATAAAATTTAGAAACTTTAATAAATATCATATATTTAGAACTTTGAACAACAAAATATCACAAATAAAAAAACTTTATTGAATTAAAAATCAATAAATAAAATATTTATCTTACAGTCATCATCAAAAGAATTTAAAACTAAACAACAATAAGCATAATAAGCAATATAGAAAACGTCAAAACCTTAAATTCACTAATCACATTACAATAATGACTGTAAAATATTAAGTTGTATAGTATGTAAAATATGAAGTTATATAGTAATACAACTATATAACTGAAATTAACAACCTACCAAAGAGTTTACAACACTTAAGTCATCTCACACATTAGAGTAGTTACAGATATAAATCTTGAAAATTTACTAAGCTTTAATGTTTATCATAATAAATTAACGGAAATAAAAAACTTATTTACATCAAATCCTACCTGGACTCGATGAATTTACACTAACCATATATTTTATACTATATGTATTCATAACTATAAGTACACTTAATATTCAACTTTATACTCGCATTAAAATATATATTTTCACATATTAAATTTTATATTCCTACTACATCGTATATTTTTAAATATTTAATTTTGTATTTATATTACATGATATATATTCACAAATTTAATTTTATATTCATTATACTTTTTATCACTATACTAATATTTACATTACATACATTATAATATAGTATTAATAAAACACGCTCTTATTTGTAAATTTACTGAACATTTTACATTCACATAGCATGAAACTATGTAATTTTTCTTGCCTTAAACATGTTATTATTATTATTTAATTTATGTAACAATATTTTTTATTGTCTTGTATTTAATTTTTGCACCACATAGCCTATTTTCATTTTGTATACATGTAAGGCGATGTATACGGTGACATAATATACTTTGTAATATGTGTACGATTCATAGTATTTAATTTGTATCAATAAATAGAATATTATGGACCATGGAGAATGGTTAGCTACAGTGGCGTTGCCAGGAGGGTTTGGGTATTCAAACCCCTATAATTGATTTTTATTTTTGTTAAAATATTATACGTACCCAAAGAAACATTAAAGTAGTAAAGCATAGACAAGAAAGCCGGACATATTTCGAACTACAAATATTCCTTGCTCTTTGGATCAGATACTCTTGGTGAGTGTGTTGAAAATGACGACTATTATTATATTAACTTCCTTTGTTCAGAATTATCTTATTAAAGAAATAATCTATCGCTTCTTTAAAATTCTACACACTCACCAATAGGAATCCTCTTACCCATGGTGCGGAGTATGTCCGCTTACTTTTCTACACTTTGCGAAATGGGACATTTTGGCGTATAGTAATTTTGGCGTAAACCCATTCTGGCGTAAATAAAATTAGTTCTATATTACACTTTTAATACACTTTAGTACACTTTTAATGGTCACTGTATAGTTAAATTATGAACATCTATCCCTTAGTTTTACAAAAATAGGTTTAAAATATTATATTGACATTATTATATAGTAGTTTTATTACAAAAATATACATGTTAAAAAAATAATTAAAAAAAATTAAATAAAAAAATCAACATTATTATTGTAGTGAAATATTATGCGCGATATCTCTCAAATAATTTAATACACTATAGTACACTTTTAATGGTTACTGTATCATTAAATTATGAACATCTATCGTTTAGTTTTACAAAAATATACATGTTAATAAAATAATTAAAAAAAAATAAATAAAAAATAGGTTTAAAATATTATATGGACATTATTACTAAAATAACCTATAGATAAATGTAAAATTGTAAATTATAATCGGATTTATCGCACGGCTATAAATCCGACGTACATACGAGTTTATCGATAATAAAATATAAAGGTATCATTTAATAAACGTACCTATTGTGTTTTAAAATAATATTGTACAATATAATGATGTTAAAATATATTATGTTATCACAAATGTTTACGCCAAAATTACTATTTTTTTTTTTATAACCATTAAAAGTGTACCGTTTCAAACTAATATATAATAATAATAAAGGACTAATTTACGCCAGAATGGGTTTACGCCAAAATTACAATACGCCAATACAGCCACGCCAAAATGTCCTAGATCCTTTTTTATTATGAGGATTTTATTATTTTATTTTATAATTATAAGTGTTACAAAGTAAGATATATTCTAGCATTTTTCATTATTTTATTTACCAAAAGACTATTTTATATAATATATATATATATATATATGTGTGTGTGTGTGTATAGAGAGAGAGATCTAGTAATTTGGAGGTACCAATAAATTTAACAATTCGTCCATTTTAAAGTTTCCCTTCTACCTTTCAATATTATCTTCTCTATTAAGCACTTGTGGTGTTTGCATTTTTTGGTAATTTATTAAAATTTCACTCGTTATATTGTTCACTAAACAAAAATTATGTAGAAAGTAACAAGTTATAATGACTTTTGGAACATTTTCAATTGTTGTTTAATTCGAATACAATAGTAATCTCCAGCATCCCTTCAATAAACCAATTACACGTTCAATTGCAATTCTAGTTTTTGCCTGGAGGTAGTTGAATTTGGTTTTACGGTGAGTCATATTTCCATAATTTTTAATGAAGAGATTAACCATTCACGGTTAGGATATGCTGTCTCCTAATAAATGATACTTATTATAGAGAACTTAGACTGTTATCGGTTATTTGTTTATACAGTTCTGAATTAACCAATACTCTAGCATCATGAACACAGCCTGAAAATCCTACTGAAATGTTGGTAAATATTTTCTCTCTGTATAAAACAACTAAAAATTATACTTTTACCAAGTTTACGATTAGTATAGCTATCAACTTGCTTCAAAGGATTTTTTACATTTATATGTGTACCATCAATAGCCTCAATAACACTTATTTCATTAAAAACAAAAAAATCAACAAACATACTGTTGATAGGTTCAAAATTGTGTTATTATTATAACTGGAATTAACTCTTTTAACTTGAATCTTTCTTCAATCATCAGGTGATTTCTTGGCCAATGGATAATCGTTTTAAAATTAAAAATAATAACATTCATCAAATAATTTAAAATGTTGTACACCGAAGACTTCACCACATCAAAGAAGTGATTTCTTATTCAAGTGGTGGTCACTTATTGTTTGCGTTGACCCATTCTTTCTAAAATACCACAATACAATAGGTATTTTATTATTGAAATGCGTGCATTTCCACTAACAATATTTCCTTGGAAAAAATTTGGTGAAACTTATAGAAAGTCAATTAAGGTACAAAAAGTTTCTTGGCTCATCCTATAGTCAACATGAAAATCATGAACACTATACTTATTTCCAATTTTCAATGTCAACTTTTGAACATAAATGATTATTCCAAATTGAGGCGCTTAATAAACTTAAATTTCTTATATGACATTGTTTCATTATGACTATATAGCTAGTAACAATGTTGTGAGACTCTTTAATATCATTCATCAGTAAAATCAGGGACACTTTGTTTTATGAAAAACTCTCACTCAAAAATGTATCGCACGAGTGTATAAATCACGGACTAAGATAGTATGGACCATGGTATGAACTATGGACTGAAAATGACATGATTTCTCTTAGTTTCTTGTACTACTCGCAATAGTACCCGTAGGAAAAGAACGCCATCTATGTTCATAATATTATTTTGAACTATTAATGTATGTAACTTTGTGTTACTTATTTCTTGAATATAGATGGCGCTCTTTTCCTACAGGTACTATTTCTCCTCGGCAACGTTTCTCTCAAACCATAAGAGGACCGGACTCCCTGCCACCCGCCTGCCTATTCGTTTCTAGTCTGTGGTATGATCTAATAAATAAATTGAAAAAGGTATAAACACTAAAAACAAGTAAAGTTAGTGGTCGATTTTTTTAAATACGCTATATATTTTATAGTATAGATATTTATGATTTTGTTTTAGCATTCCAGTAAACATTATTTAACCGCATTCTTTAACCATAAACCTATTTAGTAAACAGTTTACTCCGCCATTTTTACCGCTACTTTTACTTAATATATAAAATACTGTCGAGTACTATCTGAGTTCCTGAAAACATATTTTCTCTTGGTATCCTCGCTACTTGTGTTCATTATAAGGCTGTCTGGTAGATACCTAGTCTACAAAGATCACGGTAGAAATAATTTGATTTATGTTTATGGTTGAAATATATTTGTGTGTAGTGTTTTACTATTTGCACTCAGTGCGTGTTGAGTACATTGATATATAATATATATTATATGTCTATGGTTGAGTACAAAACCGTATTCGATTTGATAAATAACCAGTGAACTGTATCTAGTGTTTTACATTCGATTTATTTACACTGATGCTATTCTGTGCACCCAGTGTTACACAATATTTTAAGGCATTATTTTATTTAACTAGGTATATAATTTGATCAGTAAGAATCTGTTCTTTGGAAATATTCAAGATGGCAAAATTCCTATACAGGAAATGTTCTATAAATGGTAAATATAAAATTATTTTGTTGAGATTGAAGCTTAACTAATTATTTATTTAGGTTGTACAAGTAGTGAAATGACTGAAGATCGTCTTTCATATCATTCATTTCCAAGAAATGAAATTTTAAGAGAGAAGTGGATTATTGTATCGGGTATTAGCAAAGGTAAAATTAAATTGAATATGTAGGTACCTCCTTAGTATTAATATATTTTAATTTATTTTAAATGTGAAGTTTGATTTAATTTTTGTTATTTTTTATAATTATATATATTTATATACATTATATACATATATATATATATAGAGAGAGAGAGAGAAAATATCTAACAACCTATCTTATATTTTTAATTTCATATTCTATAGCTGTTTCTCAATTTGTGTAAGTTACCACAGTCAATGATTTAATCAATAGTTTCTTCATAAATTTCTCTGTAATTGAGAAATACTTTTAAATGTTTGTAAAATAAACCTTATAATAAAATTGATTTTGCAATTGTATTTGAATTTTGCACAGTCACAATATTGGCAATAAAAATACCATTGTTTTTATTATTAAATTAATAGGCATTTAAATACTTTAACACATGATTAAAAACATGAAAGTATTGTTTAACCTTTCTTTAGCATGGATTAATTTTAAAATGGATACAATATATTAGGTTCGATTTGTAATGTATAAAAAACAAAAACACTTAGCCTACAACAGCTACAGGCTAAGTAAAAAAAAAAAAAAATCAATCATTAGTATTCCAGTTTTAACTTATGTTCAGCATCATAAAGTTGTGGTATCATTTGTGGTACTAAGAAAAATATTCAATTTATTTGACGATAGCTAATGAAATTTCTTTAACAGATATCATAATAGTATTTAATAAGATGTTAAGTTTTTAAGATATATATTAATTTAAACATAATATTTTTGCAGCATTATAAATAATACAATAATTAGTTAACTGTATAGGTAATTTTCCTCTATTTGTTATATTTACTGTTATTGCTGGTTATGACACCTGTTTAGGAAATTTTGTTTGCAATCCTCGAGTAAATCGAAAATTTTATTTAGTACCACAAATTTAATGGCATCACAACTTTATGATGCTAAACACTCACTGGATAAGTAATGGCTGGTGATTGATTTTTTTACTTAGCATTTTTTTTTTTTTTTTTACATGTAACTATAGGCATAGTGTTTTTCTTGTGATGTTACCTCTTTTTTGTAATTAATTTCAACTTGCATCAGTAAGAAGATTTTGTTTTACACTCATTTTTTTTTTTTTTGTTTAGTTGATCTATTGTTGTACATGTATGTGATGTAGTAATGATATAGGTTTGTGTTAAATGTTGTCTTTTCTTCTCGAGCAACTGATATTTATGATTTCCTTAATTTATGGTTTTAACCACTCAAGCCGCGGCTCCAATTGACGTACCATGTAATAATTAAATAATATAGTAATATGTTCAGTATGAATAAAACTGAAGAATGAATATTGAGTGCCAAGCACATGCCACATAATATCAGCAATTGGTACTCTACTGCAAAATCATACTGAGTACAAAACAAAATTGAGTGGGGAAACCAATTATGTGAGACTCAGCCACCATAGCGCATATAAAAACAGACCATATCAAATCTGTTTTTAGTAAAAATTCTTAATTATAATGCTTATAACTTCCATTCTATTGAACCGATATGTATGAAATTAAAAAAAGGCACTTCTCAGTAATATTTTATATGTTTTGACATATACTAGAAGTCAATTGATTCAGTAATTTTATAGTTATACATGGGTAATCAATATGAACTATTTTACATGTATTTATTTCCCATTGATGATATACGCTGTTGTCGCTACCCTTCTTTTTTGTTAATTTTCACGTTCAATGACTGTTGCAATGGATAAAATTAAAATATAAATGTAAAAAAAATCTAATAATAAACAACATATATATAATAATGTCTAAACAACTTTTACTGTAATTCGTTATGAAATAGATATTTTGTAATAGGTTTAATATGTTCAAAACACTTTGAGGAGAAATGTTTCACCACCGAATACAAGAGAAAACGTAAGATTTTTCGTAATGCAGTTCCAAGTATATTCAAGGATAATGCTTTGGAAAAACCTAAGTAAAAATGATAATATTTATAATTTAGTCAAAATGAGTTTATTTTTTATTATAATGCAAGTATAATTTTGAATGATAGGTGTAATACAATGATGGATACATCATCAATGTTAGATGATGATACAAATATTGAAAAAGTTCCTGATACTGCAATAGTAAAAAATGATTCAAATATTGAAACGACTCCAAATACTACAATGAAGGATATATCATCACTGTTGGTTGATGAACTAAATAATGAAACAGTTCCTAATTGTGTTTCATCTGTACAGATATTGAAACAAACAAGGTAAAATTATATCAAATCTAAAATTATTGGTTTAAATGGTAAATACTTATGTAAAAATCATTTTTGATATTTAAATTTTAACTAATTCCCTATATAGGTATTTCTATAAAGATATATAATCTCTCATAAAGTTAAACAATTTATATTTCTATTTTATTAATAAAAATAAACTGTAAAATGCAAACAATATAATGTATAAGGTATGTTGAGATATAGTCAGTGGTGTTTTGGAGGGTATACGACGTATACCCTGGCACCAGTTTACTGATTTAGCGTATACCCTATAAAACGACAACAGATACGTGGGTATACGCACGTATATACTTTAAAAATTAATCAAAGACAAAACTGAAATAAAAAATATTAATTACCTATTTTCGAAAAAAAAATGTACGTCTTAATCTTTAACAAATTTTTTGGAAAATTTTCGTTTGTTTATTTATAATCAATTATCATATTTTTATTTTATATCAGTATAACCGGGTTCCCACTACACTGTGTCGTGTAATAACTTATAAGCTCATGGCCAAAAGTTGAATCTATTATTATCATAATATGGTGTAGTAAGAACTTGGCTTTATATTACATAATTATAATCACGGTTACGGTTGTAATAGACTATCTATAACCGAGCCTGCGGTATAAGCCATGTAAACAAATTAAACTGGAATTATAACAAAAATTTTAAGATCAATTTGACTCGTTGGTGGGAGTAGAATAAAAATAGTTTTTTTTTTTTTTCCAGTGGTAGGAAGACTAAATATTATTACAATTGATTTAGCCCTCTCTGAAGGTGTTACCCTAATGTTATTTATAAAAAAAATTGGGGTGGGGAATGAGTGGATTGGGAGGATGCCTCCCCTTATCTCCACTGATGCGTATACCCTAGAAAAAAATTACGAAAACATCACTGGATATAGTCATGAATATTGAAACTTTTAAACCTGCTTTTAAGTGTATCAATACTGTTACACAATAATGAACACAAAATAGTTTTTTTTATTGTCTAGTACAGTGGTATGCAACCTTTTTTGATCTACAACCCTAAAATAATTTATTTTGATGAGATGACCCCCTTTTCTGACGACATTACCTAACCTAAATATAATATGATATATACCTACATGAAATTAAATCATTAATTTATGGCAACTTTAATATTTGCTTATCGTAATTAATCTGAAACACAAACATTTTTTAAGCAAACACAATAAAATCTAAAATTAACAAAAATTATGAAATTATTTTAATTAAAATTTTAATAATTTCAAAATTATAAAATCACATGATTTCATGAGAAATTGGTGCTTGAATTTTAAAAATATACCTAACTGATTTTTAGTTAAGTTTTATAATTGAGACAGCTATACTTTTAAATCTGCTTCAAAATTCAATGTGGAGCAATATTTATTTTTTTTTTAATAACACAAAAATGTGGAAAATGCTATTTCATGTAAATAAGTCGAAGTAAAAAGATGTAAAATATTAAAAGGTATGGCTTGTTTTGGTAATTCTCGATATTTATATTTTATGAAAGTCCAAAATGTGTCATATGCATTTTCTTGAAAATGCAGAACTCAATGACAAGTCAAATTGTTACTTTGAAATTTTCTAATTTTATTTTAGTGACATTAAAATAAAATGGATTGTTTATCCACCTAAGATTTTTTTCTAGAAAACCAAATATTAAAGTTTGTTGGTAAACTTATAGTAGATGAACAGTTATA
>JAIPRM010006520.1:2672-18555 GCA_025469315.1 Stegophylla sp. TES_Ste_2020 | reverse complement strand
CTCCCACCTCCGGTGTCCGGTTGGTGGTGACGGCCGGTTCGCGAACCCGCGCTCAACGCGGTCTGGTGGTTGGTATTTGGGTTAGCTGACAGCGGCGCACCATCACTGATGGTGCGGGTCCGCGTCAGCATATTGTATACTTTACACTTAAAAAAGTTAAAAAAACTCGTTAATTCATTTTAGAATTTTAACAGTTGATCTAATGGTATCCAAAAAAAGATTTCTAGATTCTTACATTAGTTTTTATTCAATGATTTCATTTTGAAAATTTCAAAAATTTCAAAAATCAGTAGTGAGTCGAAAAACGGGACAGACTTGAAATCACCGGAGAAAAAGCGTCCTGAGAGAAGTTTATTGTCAGGACAACAGGACACAGAGCCGATTTAAATGACGATCCTGTATAAAACAGGACGTACGGTAGAACGATGACGTCAACGCAGAGCGCAAGTCTGGTATACCGCTGCAACATCATCGCGTAGGGAAATAAACGATTGCGCACACAAACCAATACACAAAGTGCTCGACACACACACAAGCATATATTGTAAATGCACACATATTGAAGAAAAAAAAAACAATTTTCGCGATGCGGATAGGTAGTAGTGGGTGTTGTGTACTATATATAAAATATAAGGGTTGAAGGGTCCTCGTGCGGGGAGAATCAAAACAACAATGACGGAACGGCGCGCGTCCTCGGAACGAAAACGCACCGACTGCGATATATATTATCGTTCCGCGCACAAGAGTAGAGGAAAAAAACAGAAAAAAAAAAAAGAATGCTCGAAATAAATTATTCCGTTATATTGTCTTGTGATATACCTTACTCGACACACATAGCAACTGCACACACGCACACGCACTCGAGTAAATACATAAATAAAAAAATACGCGCACGCACACACTATCGTACACTCGCGGATAGTACAATGACGTGTCGTAGTAGGTCAGTGATTCCCAAAGTGTATTCCACGGAATCAAAGGGTTCCGTGAATATTATATTCAGATTTTGTTCGAGTTCCCAAAACCCGAGTCTCAATTTCAAAACTATTGTAAGTAAATTATTTGTACGCAGTTCCAATATTATTGCTTTAAATAAAAAGTTTAAAATAAAGGATTTAGATTTCAATTTTTTCTTTTTTTTCTTCTGGTCAAACCTTACTGCCTTATTATTAGTATTCAATTCATTACTACCCTCTCGTTTTTAGGCCGTGAATTTAATGCAGTTGAAAACCTAAAAAAGTATTTATAAACTCAAAAAAAAAAAAAAAAAATGCACTTATAATAAAAATAAAAAAATTAAATGCACTGAAAATCACAATTTTAAATAAACCAATAAATAGTTTTTTCGTACAAGTAAGTAAGGAACATATTTCGCATTTTAACGATTTTTTCAAAATTTTCTTGCGCTAAAATATTTTTCATATTATTGTTTATCTATCGATACATTTTCATAAAGTTTGGATCGAAAAATGATGGTTTCCGAGTCTTTTTTGTAAAATTTTGGATAGTTATTCCCCCCAAAAAAATTGAATAATTGAGAAATTCAAAAAATTTACATACCTATGTATCATATAGGTTTATTATTTATATTGTTTAAGTCGAATAACTTTTTATTGTGTACGAATATCGAACAACGGGTTTTGGATTATTGTCTGCGCAACAGTCTCCTCGAGGCCTACGCCCCACCCCCACCCTCCCCACTGTTTATGCCTACGCGTAAAGCATGATAAAATATACGATGTCGCCCATGATACCAAATGTTACGCGAGAGGAGAACATATTATAATACAATTATCATTCTCCTTTTTGACGTAAATATTTATGTTCAATGATTGACGTGTGTTATTCGATGCGGTATATAATTTTCGTTTTTGTTTTAGTTTTGTAATTTATTACAAAATATAAATATAATATAATATTAGTGAGGTCATTTTTTGAATTTCTCAATTCTTCAATTTTTTTTTTTGGAAAAAACTACCCAAAATTTGACATAAACGACTCGGAAACCATCATTTTTTGATCCGAACTATATGAAAGTTTAAACATAGATAGAAAATAATACGAGAAAGATTTTGGCGCAAGAAAATTTTGGAAATGTGAAAAAAAAAATTTTGGACATTTTTCGAACATTTTTTTTTTCATTTGTTCTTTATATTATCAACTTCCCTCGTTCAGAATTGTTTGATTGAAGAAATGATTTATCGTTTCTTTAAAATTCATTACACCTTTCAAGAGAATCCCACCCATCGTGCGAAGTATGTCCGCCTTTTTTTTCTTTTTTAAGTATTTGCTAAATGTTCAGAACAATATTTCACTGGTAATTTTATTTTGGAATAATAAATAATAAAGTTATAAAACAAAAAAAAATTGATGTTAGTATGATAAAGTTTTAATAATAAAAAAAAAGTATGAAATTAAAATGTACCGATTAAAATTTGTAATATTCTATGCGAAAACTAATCAACAATATAAATAATAAACTTTTTTGTAATTTACACGTTAAGTACATAATATTAATTCTACTGTATTTTTTCGATCGGACTTTATGTGCACATAATGTTTACAAAAAGAAAAAAAATCGAATTTAAAAAAGGAATTTAAATAAAATATAATGGGGTTTAATGCCTCAAAAAGTAGATATTAAATCATTTCACTTTTTTCTACTGTTAAGTCAACTGAACTTTTGAAATTTTCTCGGCCTATAGGTCGTACTTTATTTTTTGTCAGAATATAAAGACTGGGGAAGACTTTAAGGTTTTATAGCACGTGTTCATCATATTTATTTTTTTTTCGGTACAGCTTCAAAGAGACCCCTGAGTGAACAATGTAAGTATAACGTTCGTGTGTAAGCCGACGGAACACCTTTTTTTCTTTTTTTTTTTTCGTTTTTCACGTGGTGGACGATGTTTCAAACGAGAAACGTGACGTAGCTATACTTTGAAAAAAAAAAAAAAAACTAGTAAGCTCGCTGTTATTTAGATCCCTGACATCATAATAACTGCTTTACGTATAGCGACGACTAGGGACTAGGGACTTATAGCCCTAAAAAAAACATAAAATATGCGTGCATTTATGCTTTAAAAATATACAAAAATGCAATAATAATCTCTTAAATAAACATTAATTTTACTGTTAAATTTCAAAATATTTAAAAATTTCATTGTATGATATGTTATATTAATTCTTCTTCTATTATTTATGATATTTCTTTTATTTTTTCAATCTCTATTCTTTTCGAGCTTACATTTAGACGAATAAACATATCAAATAACATTATTTAATCTCTTTAAAAATTCATAGAAAAATTTCCCGACACCGAGAAAATTCAAATTTAAATATTGAAAAATATATGAAATATTATGCGCTTAACATATGCACTTATATCGAAAAAGAGCTAAATATGCAATATATGCAAATTAAAGAGCACTGCATACAACTCCTGGTGTTATGAAACGCTTTTCTATATTACTTAGCTATGTTTCGAGGCAATAAAATAGTTTCTCGAAAAATAAATAAACCACCACGAAATGTTTTACTAGCCATTATTTAACATTCATCATTTGTGTATCGGATTAAGCACTACGAAAATGGTATTCCCAAAATTTTAGACATTCCCCTCTAACCTATCTCTTACACGGATTCGCGGAAAAAATATCAGTGTTAAGGTGTATTAATTATAAACCTTATATAATTTTGTAATTTATGTACGTGTTTTGGCACTTGTCACTGCGCTTCTTGGCGTCGTCGCTTTGCTCCGCCCAATCGTGGGTTAAGTAAAACGTAATAACATTTCGTTTTAATAATAAGCGGTAATTATCGATACAAATTTGATTCACCTCAACCGAAAAAAAAAAAACTCATATATTTTCTCAAGTATGTATATTTTTTCCTACCTTTTTTTTTTTGAGCTGATATTTTATTCTCGTATCCGTATGAGAGTACTAAGTGGTATGACGTATTTTGAGATTTTTTTTTTTTTTTTAATACATCTTGCTAGGCCATTGTGAGAGGGGATATTTTGTAATTACTTTGATATTTAAAATTTTGAACGATAAAATTCTCCCATACTCGGTACAGGCATACTTTCATATGAATTTTTTTTTTTTTTGAAATATTACGTTATACTTCAATACTGTAATACCAAAAAGGATTAAATTAATGTATTTTAGGTTAATTTTTTGTTTGTTAATTTTAATAATCTTAAGCGAAATTTTTCTTGGTTTTTGGCAATTTTTTTTTTTTAGGGCCCTTTTGATGATATCCAATGAAAGGATAATATTCGGGGCATTTTTATTTATGAAAACTGGGGCCCTAAGTGTGTAATTTATCGGTAACGACTAGTTTCGGTTGGTTTTTCATTTCTTATTCATTCAACATAATATTATGATGAACACACGAATCGGCGAATTTCTAAAGAACAGCCCTAGAACTTCATTGGTAACGACGAGCTGGCCAGTTTGCTTTTTGAAAACGTATATTAAGCCGCCCGTGCGTGTACCTTCATAATAATTTATGTGGCGTAAAGCAGTATTCGCAAACGTCATTATTGTAAGTACAGACTAGAAACCGGAATTTATATGCACTATGCTTAAAAATATGATACGAATATGCATAGAAATTGGGTGAAAATATGAATAAATAATAATTGCAAAACATGTACATTTACATAAATTATGAGTTCATAAATACAATAATATCAGCTGTAATCACAAATATCGAATGAAACAAAAACAGAGATAGTAATAATTGGTAAAATTTACGGAGCACATTTTATTTGTGTATTCAAAAATATGCAATGAAAAAACCAAATTATATTATAGTGTAATATCAATATCAAAAACTTTTTTTAATGCGATGAAAAAATGTTTTGTTAACGCCAATAATTACAATTTGGTTTATAAAATAATTTCTATTTAAAACGTTGATATATTTTGAACTTTTCGTTTTACACTAAAATCGAATGTACGCGATTAAACAATAAGCATCTTTGAACTTACTAACTTATTTTTATTAATTACTGTATTTATTACTTCGCAATTTTTATTTTCTGCACGAGGTTTTATATTTCAGAGTATGCTAAAATTGTTAATTATTGTTCACACATCACAGTATCCTGGACGCCACTCTCTTCCTTCCTCCTCTTTCATTTTTAAGGTGTTTTGTCAAATTTTAGGAAACCTATTGAGAATTAAACAAAAAAATTAACTCTCAAAAGTACCGGCTAGAGCCGAATTGTGATTCGAAAAGTTGTTGTGTCGAAACTTTTAGACAAGTATTATTTCCATACGAAAATGTGATTACAGAAAAAATAAAAATAAACATCGACAATATATTAACGCTAGCTTATTATACGCGCTACGAATTTAAAATGAGTATCAAAAAAATAAAATATTGTCAATATTAATTTTTCAAGTGACTATATAATATTACTGAAATAAGTCGTTAGAGTGTACTATCAAGCAAACTATAATGAAAACGAATAAAAGCTTAATTTAAGGCGAAACATGTTGGAGAAAAAAATGCTATTAAAAAAATATGAAATTGTTAATCGAATATTTGGCGAACAAATCATTTCAGGGAATGACTTATTGAATCCAATTTTATAATTTATCCATAATTAATATGTTGGACTGGCATAGACATAAGACTCTGTCAAAATATTATAATTAGAATAACATTTCGATGAAACGTGAACTCTTTGTGTCTTTAAGCTACAAGTCGTAAGATTGGTAAAATAATAACCAAAATCACCATACCAACCAAAAGATATACGGTATTTCTTTGAAATTTTAACCATAATATGTTATCACTTATCAGATATTTCCAAAAGTAGAGTAATATTACAAGTGATTAGAGATGTTAAATTTCAGAAATTTAATTTTTTAAAAATTTCTCAAAGGAAATTTCCAGAAATTTCTAAAACGTGTATAAAATAATACTCAGTATAACATAGTTATTCGTATAAATATTATTTATAAATATTTTTTTTAACAAATAATACGATTAATAAAAAAGCTTATTACTTTACAATATTTATACAAAATAACTATATACTTATGTACTCTTATTCTCATATGTCTTATCAAAACAACATTTACGTAAACGAAAACTATTATTCAAATGGTTTTATTAAAAAAATTCTCTGGGAAATTTCCACTTTAGAAATTTCTAAAATAGGAATTTCTAAATTGAAATTTCCCACTTACATCACTACAGGTGACCGATGAAAATTCTAAAATATTCTTTGAATAATTATCGTTTACTGAGTTAACAAATCGATTAGAATGTGTTTAATAAAAACTGTTATATTATCTTTTGTAGCAATTGTGTATTCGCAATAAGTACACGAAATAAAATTACAACAAACACAATATGTTTGGAACCACAAAAAGGAGAAGCAAGTGGTCAAGACATAAAACAAAAATTGGAATTGTCGAATGATCGTAAATGGATTATTGCTCGATCCACTCGGGAAAATGTATTACCACACATTTTATGATCTTCTATATTACATACGAGTATAAAAGACTTTGTTTCTCATAAGATTCAAAAATTACTAAACTGTTTTCACAGATTTTTTCTTTTTTTAATACTTGAAAAATTTAGAAAATGATATGAGTAAAATCCCATGATAAAATATAAATTTAAATGGATTTTATATTTTTATAATTAGATTAAAGAGTAATGAGATTCGTAAGTAGTCATTTGTTAAATTTGGTAACCAATGAAACACTACAATGGTTCAAAACAATCTCTATCTGAATTGAAATAATAATTTATATTTATTATTCAAATTGTTTAATAATATTATTTCGTAATGCAATTATTATTAATAAAATTTCTACATGAATCGAGACACATATTTTACAAATTAGTAATATTCTGCTAATATACAAATAAAAATCCGAAAATACTTCGCACCATGGCCATGGGTATTCTTCGCTCATCAGTTAGGTTTATTATATTTTAAATAAAAAATAAATCATTTATCCAATAAAACAATTTTGAGCTGAGTTTTAATAATTGACAATTTTGAAAAAAAAAAAAATTGAAGTATCATGCAAATTAAATTCTCCTTTACCGGATGTCTATATTCAGAAACGAGAACATTTTCCAGTAAAAGAAAAAAAAAAAATAACAAAATATACTTCAATGGGAATAAAAAAAAATTGTAATAATAAACTGATAAAATTATTTTTAATATCATTAAGTTACGATGTAAAACATTTATTTCCAAATTGAAATAATTAGCAGTAATTATGTAATGTTTGCATACTTACTTTACAACTGTGCGATATCTTGAATGATATTGATTTATATTAAATATAAAATCACTCTTATACATAAAATCCCTTATAAAATCATGTTTTATTAAAATTATCATCTATTAGAATCGACTTGTTGCGTCTTCGAATTGTTGTTGTTATTTTGAGAATTAATTTTTTTATGCCAGTTATTATCAATTTGGATGTTTGGAAAGAAAACCGTAGCGAAGCTACAATACAAAAAAAAATTTAAATATTTTAATGATGTATAATTTTTGCATTTTTTTTTAATTATTTTTAAAGTTTAATAAATTTTAAATAAAAAAAAAAAAAAAAAAAATGATCAATAATCATAATATTGTACAAAATATAAATACACTATTAATAAATAAAATTATGTAAACACAAAAATGTATCTAAACTTTAAATTATAATTTCGTAACAACCAATAGTATTAATAATAATAATAATAATCATAATAGTAACAATATTATACACATTTAAAAAAATTTAATGAGGTTTAATTAATCCAAATGAGTTTTTTTCGATAACAATATTAACTAAAATTATATAAATTATTCACACATATCGTTTTTGATATACATGGTATATGATTTGTAGGGGCTTGAGCCTATTTCGCCAAAAATATACCTTTCTCTTAACGGCCAATTCACTTTTCACAACTAAATCTTAAATTTAGTCGATTCCCTTTTCCGTCAAAATTTTACCCCTTCCCTTTTTTGCTTGATTCAATTGAAAATCGTTAATTTATAACAATACTATAATTTCAGTTTAAAAAAAAAAAAAAAAAAAAAAGAAATAAATTACTTTTCTTTAAGTTGTAATAATTATTATTTTATTTTTTAAGACGTGTTATAATCGTTATAAAATTATTAATATTTTCAATGCGTTAAAAATCAATATGTTGGCCATCGTGATTTCTCGCTAAGTATTAATTTTTTCAAAAATTCGTTTTTTTTATGAATTACATATTTTTTTTTTTTTGGAGATTTTCGTCGGGTGGTAAGTAAAAGGAATCAACCAAATTTAAAATTCCGCGGAAAACAGAACCTCACGTTTTCTTTTTCCAGAAAACCTATATAATGGCAGGTATATTAATTATATATTTTTGTTTTACATATTACGTTTTGAAACTCAAAATGTAGAAATATAAATCGTGCAAACCGCAAACAAGCATTGAAGCGAAATCGGAGACTATTATTTTAGCTGTACATACGAGAAAATAGTTGAATTTCGAAATGACTTCTCCGAGTCCAACTTTAAGAGTAATTTTACACTTGAAAATTTCACTCGTGTTTTTTTAAATTGATTTTACATAGCAAAAGGTATTGTTGACTTTAAAACGAGCTACTTTACATTATATAATATTTATTATAAACACAAAATTATGTACATAACCCTTTTTCGGGGGTTAAACCGTGTCGTATCTACAAAATTCGTTTAATAGTATCGTCGAGCCGGACGATAGTATTCATCGCATCGTTATAATATTATTATTATAATAATATAATACATAACAAAATCCAAAGATGTTATAAATAATCATTTTATTTTTTAACACTTACACTAATCTCTCTAAACACGTTTTAAAAGATAAAAAAATATGTAAATAAACAATAATATAATAATAAGTTAATGCAATCGACGTTACACTATTTTGAAAAAAATATATATTTTTTATATATTTTTACTTTTTTTTTTTTTTTTTTTTTATAGCCGTCGTCGGTGTTCACCGAATATATTTTTTTTTATTTTTACAACATTAGAATTATTTATATTTACATGCAAACGAATGCGTAAAACAACATTATTCTCGTTGAAAATGATATCCACATGTCGACGACTATCTGAAGACGTTCAACAACAAGACCGAAGTCGTGATTATCATCGATGAACATTTGCCCGTACACGTCAACCGACATCCAAAACTAAGGGAAGTCACTGGAAAAAGAAAAAAAATAAATATTAAAAATTATTATTAGTTTTTCATTCAGCTCTAAACCTTCGAAAACCCGAAGGAAATGGTAGTGTTATATTTTTTTTATTTCTATACAACCATTGCCATTATTCTATTTCACACATTTTCCAACAATGATGTTTTATATATCCACGTGAATGGCGAGAGGAAAGAACATACACCACAAATATTACGAAAAAATTATTATTAGATTTATTGATTAACAACGCTCGATGCGAAAATTTAAATTAAAAAAAAAAAAAAATTGTATACTAAGTATTTATAAGTATTTATACAGTGTTTTACCTGTATTTAAAATTTAAAAATATTTAGTAGTTTTTTTTTTTTTTTTTTGCTAATTATGACTAATTATGCTAATTGTATTTTAAATTTTAAAGAAAGTGCTCTTCTTGCAAAGAAGCGAATTGAACTGCTCTTTAAGACCGTCCAAAGTTAAAATTATCAAAATCAAAAGAAGAATCTCTCTCTTTCTATGTCTTTTTTTTTTTTTTTTAATTTTTAATGAAACAATTAATTCACAATCAAATTTGAAATATATTATATATGAGGCCTAAGCGTTTTAATTTTTCTTGCTGGTAAATGAACACGATTGTTATACAATCACATTCAAAGGAATTTTTCAAATTGTCGATCAATACAAATCTTACAGAGTCGATTGATTAATGAAATTCAACTATTTTAGTTCCAGATTTACATCGAGGAAAGATTGAAAAACACAGAGTGAGATTGTGAAATGAATGTCTGGGTTAATCCAGTCTATATTACACAAGACTTTTACAGAGTTAACGGCATTAATATCAATATTTCTCGAAATCCATCTAGAGTATCCCACCCGAAGAGCTCAGCACCAATGGTGCGCATTTCGTCCCACTTCTCTTGTATTAACACTTTACGATTACTTTAAAACTTAAGAGTTTAAGTAATTTATTTTTTAGGCATTGTATACGTATCTTTAGAGCCTCGGGCAGTTGGGTCCCCGAGATAACAGCTCGAGATAAGAAAAAAAAATTATCAAAAATTTCATGGAAATTGGTACCGAGCAAAAAAGCAGAGTTACCAACTTAGAAAAATTAAAATTCTAAATCCATTTAATCCCAAATTTTCCCAAAACTTTGAAAAATGGAATGTTCCCTCATTGCACAGCAAGTCGAGGGATATTTTTGATTTCGACTGACGGATAAATTACGGATAAATAATGTATCTGGTCTTGGACCATTGTGAGAAATTCATATACTCAAAAATCGTACTGGAACTATTTACAATGCCTGATGGTTGATATTGAATTGTAATTTTTTTATTTGAGGTTAGAATTCAAACTCTCGATTAGAATTATCAGCTATAATTTCTTATCACGGGGCCTAAATCTTATCACGGGATCCAACTACCCCCATCCCGTATCTTTACCGCCAAAGTGAAGTAGTTTTATTTTTCACCAAAACCGTTTTCAAAAAACCGAACTTAATAGTTGTTAATTTTTCTATTAAATATAAATTTCTTTGGAAATTAAAATTGTTTCGTTGATTTCAATATATTCTACTGACCTTTTTCGGGTACCGGCTCTGTTGATTTTATCGGCAACCTCAGTTCCGACGTTTGCTTGTACAGAGTATTTATCAGTGCAGTACACTGTAGTAAAAGCTTACGGCCGTCTTTGAAATGACTCTGATCTAATTTCAGCGTGACCGTCAACTTACTCGATTGCAAGAAATTGGTAATCATGTGCTTTACAGTTTCTGGACTGCCAATCTGGAATCATACAATAAGTCAATACATTATATTGACACAAATCGCAGCAAAAAGCGCGATCCAAACATTAATAAATGAATGTGTTTTATTGTTAATTGATACAAAAGATTAGGGTTGGATAAAGTTAAGTCTATATTACATTTCTTAATAATAACAATAAGTAATAATATAATATAAGCACTATAACCTTAAAAAATAATAATTTTACAAAAGTTTTATATCATGGCAAAAACTAACTTGTTTTTGCCATGATTGTTGTGCTGTTATCACATCTTCCCCCCTTTTTTTTTTAAATTTTTGAAAAAAATTTTAAAGGCCATGATTGTTTTAAGCACAAGCACACGACACTATAAACGTTTAACACTACCTGCTCACTATGTACCTATTTAACTTTTAAAATTTTTTACAGTACACAAAAATATTGTTTATCGAGTACAATATTTAAATGCACAGACATAATTCGTTACATCTGTTTACAGGAGTTTTCAAAGTTATTTTAACGAATTTTAGCTTTTTATTCGTCAGTATTTAATAATATAATTAAGATAAGGGATGGTTGAAATAACTAAATAATAATAATTGTGCCCTGTAGTTTTTTTTTTCACATGAAATGCACCCTATTTTTATATTGAACAATTAACGGAAATGACACGAAACAAATTACAAAACATATTAAAAAAAAAAAGTCGGACGTACTTCGCACGATGGGTGTACTTCGCACGACGGGTGGTATTCTCTTGACGGGCGTATTAAATTTTAAAGAAACGATAAATCATTTCTTCTGTAAAACGATTCTGAACGAAAGAAGTTAATAATATAAGAGAAAAAAAAAAATGTTCGAAAAATGTCCAAAATTTTTTTTCACATTTTCAAAATTTTCTTGCTCCAAAATCTTTTTTATAGGATTTTCTATCTATGTTTAAATTTTTATAAAATTCTGATCAAAAAATGATGGTTTTCGAGTCGTTTTTGTCAAATTTTGGGTAGTTTTTTCCAAAAAAAAACATTAAAGAATTGAGAAATTCAAAAAATGACCTCTTTAAAGTACGATCTAGAGGCAAATCGGGTTTCAAAAAGTTATTGATCGAAACTTTTGGACAAGTATTTCTATACGAAAAGTTGTACACAGAAAAAAAAATAAAAAAAATAAACATCATTGTAAAAACACTAGTTTCTTCACTTCATTCAGAATCTAAAAAAAGGACATTGATATTCTCCTCACCTCGGATGGGATATTATTTGGGAATGCATTGAATTTTAAAGAAACGATAAATCACATCTTTAATAAAACAATTCTGAGTAATGCTTCAGTTAGTAATAATTAGTATACGAAAACAATTGTTAATATTGTATGATTAAATTATTTTTATTTAATAACACAAAATATCAATGTCTATTTCATTATTCGTATAAACGATCAGTTATTTTGCATGATATGTTCTGTCATAAGAAGGAAAAGGAATTTGAGGTTATTTGAATTAACTGTTATTAGTAATTGTACTTTAAAACGCTTGTAAAATAAATATTCATGAGCCAACTTTTATGAAAATGATACCTTCTATGCATAAACATACACGAGGAACATTTAAGTTAAAGAAAATTTATTATATTTAAAGTCATAATTGAATTAATTAATTGGTATTGAATTACAAAGTAACTTTTACCAAATTTTCGTGTAATAAACAATTAAAATCCCTATCCCTATAAATAAAAATTGTCAACTTAATCGGTATGACTAGAGTTAAAGAATACGTTTCAAGTCATCTAAATTATTATTGGGGCCATTACCATACGAATTTTTAAACATTAACAACGTATTAAGTGTTCATTTTTGACATTAATTGGCATATTGTGTGTGAAAACAATTAAATAACTGATATCAATACCTGGATATCATCGTATTTATTAGAAAAAGATCATCAATCATTGTCCAAAAGCGAGACGGTTCATTGCCATTAATAACGGTCAGTAATTTAATATTTATTTATTAAATCCGTTAACTCATCGTTTGGTTTTAATTGTGACGAACATATCAATTTCATCTCATATTAAAAGTGTAATTTTCATATACATTTATAGTGTCTTAGAATATTGACGCTGAAATTCTCGAAATACTCGAATGACGCACATAATAACAATTATTATATTTGTTGTTTTTACATTTTTTTTTGAGAAGTATGAAAAATATCATTTTTAAAGTACAAAAGAGATGAAGTTATTATTAAAAAATTTTCGACAAGATTTACATAAAAGCGTTTTCATAAATTTAAACGTAAAATACACATCATTGTGTAGCCAATAAATTCTTGGCCTCATTCACAATGTAATGAAATCATAATAAAAACAATTGTAGAATAGACTTGATATAAACTCTAACTTTTTAAACTGGAAATTATCGATTCTCCTTGAACTTTTTTTTTCCTGTCCTTAAAAGTAACTATTTAAACAATGTAAAAAAAGGGTGTTTAACTCGAATGTTTCGTGAAGTTTGGAAATTGTTTAAACAACAGTTACATGGCGAAAAAATTCGTTTGCAAATGTTTTGATTAGAACAAAAATCAAAGAATTTACATTGTAATTGAAAAAATGCACCGTCATAAGTAAAAAAAAAAAAAAAAAAATGTTTTTTAAAAATCAAAATATATTATTTGTGTGAAGTCATTCAGTAAATACATTAAACTCGTAATACGTATATAATTTTGTAACGATAATATAAAAAGCATTTTATCATATTAAATTTGATAGTCATTCAAATTGTTTGAGTTTTATCCATATTACGGTATTTTTCTCGTGTGACGTTAAAATGTAAAATCCAGGTCATCGCCATTTCTATATACTGACTTGGTGGATATCTTTTATGGTACCTTCGAATGCAGGAAGCGGACATTGACTAATGATATGTCTGTGATTCGTGACCGCGGTCATGTGTTTCGTATTATTTGCGAAACGGAAAAAACTCGGTCGCGGGAAATATTCAATAATTTTGAACGAAATTGCCGAATAAACTACACACCATGGGTATTCTTCACACCTTGGGTGGAATATTCTTGACGGGTGTGCTGAATTTTAAGGAAACGATAAATTATTTCTTTAATAAAACAATAGTTAATAGTAATTGTCCAATATATTTAACAATATTGTTGTTTTATATAAGAATAATCCATGAAGGGCGTTAAAAAATTTTTATAACGTTATAAATTCAACTGTTAAATAAGTAAAGTAAAGTAAAGTATAGACAAGAAAGTTGGACATACTTCGCATTACGGGTCAGATACCCTTGATGGTTGTGTATGATTTTAAAGAAACGAAAAAACATATATTCAATTAAGACGGTTCTGAACAAAAGAAATTAATAACATAAAGAACAATAATAGTAGTAATTTTCAATACACTCACCAAGAGCATCTCAATCGAAGAGCGAAAAATATCCGTGGTATGAAGTATGCCCGGCTTTCTTGTCTATACTTTACTGTATTTTACTCTTTTTTTATTTAATAAATAAAGAAAAAAAAATTAAATAAGAAAAATAAGTGCGAGAAAAATGTTCAACATTTTTTTTCCCATTTTCTTGGGCCAAAATGTTTCTCATATTATTGTTCCTCTGTGTTTAAATTATACCGAAGAATATTATAATCAATGATGTTTATTGTTTATTTACAATTTTTTTTGATATAGAAATACTAAAAGTTTTAATCAGCCACTTTTTTCATCAGAATTCGGCTCTAGACGGAATACTTTTAAGAGGTGATTTTTCGAATTTCACATTTTTTCAAAGTGTTGAAACAGTACGAAATGTTTTCTCACATCATTTTATTCGCTCTGATTGTACTTTATTCGAGTGCTTTAGGAAAAATGTTATAGCTATCATGTAATTTGTTGAATATGCTAAACATGGTAATATATAATAGTCAATAGAAATGTTATTTTTAGTTACCCACCGTCAACAAAAACTGCCACCGAAAAGCAAATAATGCCCATGGTGCAAAGTACGTTTGGCTCTTTTGAAATTATCTTTCTAATATACTCTCATTCGTAACCTCCCATTTTGAAAATCGAACAGCACATTAGTTCTCTTAATATGTTAATCATTGTATGGTAAGTGCTTTGTTTTGTGTACTTTTTGTTTTATTCGCTGGAGAATTTTCTCAAATAATTAGTTTATAAACGAAAATCAATTATTACTACGCTTGGGAATATTTATCGCCAAAACGAAAACCAAAGTTTAACAATTGAAGACCTGGCGGCAACAATCAGACATATCCACTTTTTCAAATTGTTCAGGAAGAACAAAAAACTATTAAAAAAAAAAAACAATAGAAATAGGAAATAAATAACAAAAAATATATTCAAATACCTTGGCAATAATTATAATTGATATTATGACAGAGAATATCCAAACAAATTTTTAAACGCTTTAAAAAAAAAAAAAATAATAAATAATGTCTAGAGATGTCTGGTTGTTGCACCATAGAATTATTATTTTTACTTAAAATGTACACAAAGTAAGCAATTAACAAGAAAAATGTGTTCTTACCTATTACATTGTTAAAACCTTTCTAGTCACGTCATATATTATGTTATGTAAATAACATATTTCTATACATATTTTATTTGTTTTATAAAAAAAATATTTAAATAATAAAGGTTATACGCCAGCTTGAAATAAATTGAACAAAACTATAGGAGTGTCACACTTTTGGATAAAAGTTTGTACGTTCATCAAAACTCAAAACATTTTAACACAAGCCATAGGCGCCCGGAGAGGGGGGCAAGATGGGGCATTTGCCCCCCTCTGGACTTTTCAAAAGTGCTTTTAACTATTAAAATTATATAAGTACTCGTAGATAAATATATTATAGCTATTCTGACTGTA
>JAIPRM010006519.1:0-18556 GCA_025469315.1 Stegophylla sp. TES_Ste_2020 | reverse complement strand
GGGTAGTTTTTTCCAAAAACAAAAATTGAAGAATTGAGAAATTAAAAAAATGACCTCTTTAAAGTACAATCTAGAGGCAAATTCGGTTTCAAAAAGTTATTGATCGAAACTTTTGGACAAGTATTTCTATACGAAAAGTTTTACACAGAAAAAAATAAACATTATTGTAAAAACACTAGCTTCTTCACTTCGTTCAGAATCTAAAATCAGCCCCGGGGAAATAGAAATTTTGGTCCAAAATTTTATTTATTAAACACACACACACAAAATACTTATTTTTAAGTTATTAAATATTGTGTTTGCTCCACATCGTACAATAATTTCCAAAAGATCGACTAATAGGACCCAGAGGCCAACTGGGAATAAAAATCAGCCCAGGGCAAACGGAAATCGAACAAATGTAAGAATGATTTTTAGTCTCTAACTTTTTTTTAGATATTTAACTCAACCTAGGCTTACACTGAACATTGGCTCACTACTATACTACACTAGTCATTACATATTTTTATTATATTATTATTATAAAACAAGATCAATTAATTCGATTAATTTGTCTAAATAATAATAAATATTATATTAAGAATTTTTTTACGTTTATTTTATTTTAATTTATCGGCCCAGGCAGGGATCGCCCACTAGCCGCCCTAGCCAGTCCGCCCCTGATCATAACTATTATGTTACACAAACCCACCAATATACATTTTACATATTTATTCACCTACGATATAACATAATAATATGATTAAATATAGGTATCATTTATTATTTCATTTAAAATCAATAATACAAAAATTTTTAAAATAATTACAAACAATTTTTACTTATAAAAGTCTCTATGTTCGATCCATTATTGAAACTTTGTAGTATTCTTTCTTATAACGTCCAGAAACTACGACCAGTGTTCAGACTGGCCTAACTGACCACCATATCCGAGATTTTTTTTTTTTTTTTACCGGAGATTCATTGTTTATTGATATATTAAATAACATGAAGTTAAAATTAAATGAAATAAATAAATTAATGCAAAAATGAAGAAATTACTAATTTGTTAGTTTATTACAATTTTGATAATATAATCAGTTTCTGTATTTACATATATTGGTATTTTTTTTTCTCGATAAAAGGATTGGAAAGGAGTACAGTTAAAATTAATGGTGTTGGAAATAAAATTTGAGAGATTCATATAGTAATAATAATAATAATAATATCCATATTTAGTAATAATAATTCTTCTCTATGGATGTATTCATTGTAGTTTAATAAATTTTTTTTGTTTATAAATTTTTTATTTTAATAGCTTTTGAATTCGGTTGGTTTTTTTTTTTTTATGTTTGGTATTTGATTATTTTGATATGATCCGGCAATTATTGATTATTATTAAAAATATGAAAGATGGGATTTTAAGGAAAGATACGAATGAAGTGAAAATGATAAAATAAATTAAAAAAAAAATAATACATGATGATATTGATATTTTTTCTATATTTTTTTAATATTTTTTGTTACCAAAAATGCACGTTTTTGAAAAGTGATGAATTATTGAATTTGGTGGAATTGTGAAGTTGATGTGTGATACTGCTCTCATGTCCATCGCCTCGGTCCTCCGCGACGGGATTGGAGTGTGTGAAGTGTTTATCTCATAATTTTATAAAAAAAAAACGCCAGTTAAAAAATGTAAAATTTGTTGACTGAAAAGTGTTGACTCGATGAAGACTGTTGTGGTACTGTTGCTGTGAATTTGTGCATGTCCGTTAATATCGGAAGATAGTAGGAAGGAATTTGAACTGGATAAATTTTAGGTAGGAATATTATAATGAAAATTATAAAGTTTTTTAATGAGTAATTATTTAATTATTATATAATGCGGAATCAAAAAACTATTGTTTAAATTGATGGGAATTTTGTATGTAAATCTTGTTGTACTGTTACGACTTTTAAGAATTAGAAATAAGCAAAAATTATTCAACATCGATGTTCGATGTATCAACTTTCAATACATCAAAATTTTTGATATCGATTAATTTTTGACATCGATACTCTTATAGTGAAAACATCGATGGTCTTAGGTATATCGATATGAAAAACATAAAAAAAAAATACCTCACTACCAGTGATGTACCCATCAAATGTGTTGAGAGTATACGCTACATCTCCTTCCAATTTTTTTCTTATGTATATCCCCCCTTTTTTGATTTTTCAAAAAAATCATGAGAGTATATGGAATATATCCTATGGGAACACCACTGCTCACTACTCACTAGTCACAGCATGTCAAACGTGTTTAAATGGGCGTCCAAGAATTGGACCACAATTTACTTTTTTTTTAAAAAAGGTATCCGGTAACTTGGGCTTAATACCCATAGTACAAATTATGTGTCCGGCTTTCTCGTCTAAACTTATATAAACTATATATTTTATAGTAATATTTGTTTTTTATACACATAATCTGTGAACCTCATTGCGAACAACAATACTACTAATTAAATCATAAACGAATATGGGAATGTGTTTACTATAGACATACTTATTAAATTTCACATTTTAAAACTTGATATTTAAGAACAGTTTTATAAACAGTAATATATCCAAATTCATAAACTAATTTCATTTTCTTTCTCTTAGTTGTAATAAAATAGTTTCAACTGATATGTATTTAAATCAAAAATCAATTTATTGTACTTTATATCTTTTGTTATCAAATTCTCCAACCGAATTAGTTTGTTTCAAGTATCCTTACGTCTGATGACTAGTAGCTTTTGGGTGTCACAATATAAAAATTATTTATCAAACACATAAAAGTTCATGGAATAATATTGTTTTATTATAATAGATATACAGTAAAATAGCATTACAATAGGTATGATAATAATATAATAATATGTAGTTAATATAGTAGTTATTATATTAATAAAGCTGAATAAGTATTATAATTTTAAAAAAAAAATGTATATTCATATTATATTTAAAATATATCGTTTTGAATACGATACGTTGATAATAATAATAATAATAAACATAATACATTAATAATAATTGAAAATACATTATTCATAATATTGTCAACTAACATTCTGCAAGAAAACACATTCGTAATTTCTAAAACTTTTATTAATTTATATAAGTAAATAGTTTATCATTTCATCATTTCTACGCAAAAAATTTTATATCCAATTTAATTGTATTATTACATAATTTCTAATTATCTATGTTTATAAAGATATGATAAAAAGTTAAATTTTTTAACCAAAATTTTTACCATATTATGTATGTTTTTACCTATGTAATAGAATATATTTATTAGTAAAATACTAAATATAATGATAATAGATTATAATTTAGGAACAGATTTTTTTCTTAGCAAAAAAACAGTACAAGGACAAAACAATTAAAGGTCAAAATCTTTGAATTGATTTCTTTTTTAAATAATTTGATAATGTAATGATCTTTTCTTTATTGTCATTATATCAATAATTAATTTCATTAATTAATATAAAATTACCAAGCCAAGATCAGAAGTTGATTAATCAATTTATTTTTTATTTTTAATTATAGAAAATGTATTAGTCAATTATTGTTTGCTCTAACATTCTAAACAAAATAAAAATCTGTTCCCAGATAATATTAATAATATTTATAACATACTAAAATCACACAAATAATTATTTATGTAGGTATAAAATTGATTTATTTTTTTATAATAGTATTACACAAAAGATTAGATCTATTATTTTTTATTCTATTAATTTAAATATATTTCATAATGTATTTCATTGAAATAATAAAAAGCATGTTTTGGCACTATTTAATTTCTGTTTTATCCTAAAGGAACACTCAAAATTCAAAAATATTTAATAGTAAAATTATTTAAATTAAAAATGGCTTTGTTTTCACTCGTTTTTGTTATGCATATTTATTGGAATTGATATATTTGAAATGATTTGTGTGAATAAAGAATTATCTTGTTACAATTACTTATTAAAATTAAAATAGTTAAATTATTTAAAATGTAGTAAAATAATAATGATAATAAAAAATAAAAATAAATTGAGCAATAATTAGTTTAAAAAAATTTAACATAATCTTTTCACGTTATATAAATTAATTCAAAATTAATATTGTTTTGTAAATGACACGAATGTAATTTCTTTAAATATGCTTGAATGAAGTTATCCATTTGTTTACTAATTATTTTATCATCCTAAATGCTACTAAATCTTAGACATTTCATTATGATTATTAATTAAATACCTACCTATGATTTTTACAAGCAAAACATACAATGTAAACATTAAACTTAAATTATAAAAAAAGACAATGACACAAAGCTGAAGTAAAATAACTAAAATATATGGCTACTTAAAATATATAAATTGGTAATCATATTATGTGGTTGAAGAACATTTTCAAAACTAAACTATTGTATGCACCATCAAAAACAATGAAAAAACAATTATTTTGTTCATAAGTTAAATAAAATTACTAATATTAGATCTCAATAAGTAAGTTGCTAAACATTTAATAGATAGAATTTATTAAATTAGAAAATATCTTGAAAAACATCACGCTTAATTTAATTTCGACAGTGTGGAAGAGCATAAAGGAAGTTTAGTGTCTTTGTATTACGAGGCACCTTAAGTTTTCTCGAAAATGTGAAAATTAATAAGAAAAAAATCACAATTGTAAAGAAGAAAAATGTAAGTCTATTTGAATTACAAGAGTAATAGAGTAATAGAGTCAATAGTAAGTATATTTCTCATAAATAAAGTTAATATATTATAATAAGTAATTAATCCCTTTGGAGTTTAAAACCTTTGAAGCATAATAAATGGAGCATCCAAACTTTGTTATTGATGTAAAAGGAACTTACAAAAAAACGTATCGGAATATTTAAAAAAACGTTTAAAAATTCATACTTTAGATCTCGAAAAATAATCAATGAAGTTAAACTCAAAATATCTATTCAAATATACAATTAAAATACGAAAAAAAAAAAAAGAAACAATAATAAACCTAATATTCACAGATCTTTACATATAGTTAAAATTTTAAAATAGGACACTATTTTTAAATATCTAAATCACTCAAGCAAAAAAGACACAACACTTTAAGATTCTTACTGTATAAAACACTCATTATTGGTAAATAATAATTATTTCATTCTAATTCTGTAATAATTTGTGCATAAATGAATCTGTTGAAAACATTATTAAGTTAAAAGTGCAATACAAATATTTTGGGGGAGAATTTCTGTCTTTAAAACTAATTTCAAATATCATATTATAACTTTTTTTGTGCTTTAGGTTGACTAGAGGTTACACTGCCACAGTATCGTAGGTTGTGAGCCCTCCGCTTTGGAGGCGTTGTTGTCCGGTTGTGGCTTCGTTTCTATAAAGAAAAAATAATAATACAAATACTTTATTAAAAATGGAACTGAAAAAGTCTAAATGTAAATTACGTGGATTATTATTTATTAAGTTTGAAAATATAAGTAGTTTATTGAAATAAATATTTTTTAATAGTTTAAAGGAAACATTATAATGTTACAAATAACATCTTATAAATGTAAAATACATATAGAAAGAACACCATATTGTTGTCTATGCATTGATTTCTATACTACTAAAAAACCACAACACACAATTATTCTACTTTTACTTATAAGACATAATGCATGACAATATGACATTGTAAAATATACATTATTTATTAGAGTGGTCTACTTTATTAGCAAAATATAAATATGTACTTACGGTTTCCTAAGTTTTGACCAATGCATTAAACACACACAAAATTAAATAATAAATTAACATGTGGCTGTGTCATCTAATTAAGTTATCAGTTTACTAATCATCATAGTACATTTTATATTTTATTATATTTTAATTACCAACTTAGTTTATAAATAATTTAATAGATAGTTAAATTCAATGTTTTAGTGTTTTTCTAGTTAGTTTATTATTAATAATAATCAGTTAGTTGGATTAATTGTAAAAACCACATAATACGATTAATAAAATACCTATTTAATAAAAATAACTGTTTCTGAATATCATTTAAATGCCTAATTCACTGACCTTTCTATTAGTTTTCGTAGTTCTTCTGTGGTCATACCATCCTTGGTATTGCCCTTCAAATGCACTGAAAATTAAAATTAATGGGACACTTCATTTATATTCAGAATTTGAATTTAAAAAACTGTTATCGAAGCAATGTGACATGTGTTGAAGCAATAAGCCTTTGCAGATAAATTCATGTTGTCACTGTTATTGTTAGTTCCAATCATTATTTGATTAATATGTGAAGAATATATATACATGTATTTTCATTCATTCCCCAAGTGAAAGCATGTTAGCAAAAATGATGACCAGATTTAATGGAAAATGAAAATAAAAGCATATTATAATTTTAAATATAGAAATCAATTTAAAATATTTATATTATATTATTCGCATTAAAGTGTGTATAATATAAAGCCTTACCTTTAAGTCCTCAGCATATTATATTGATATTATCATTGGTATGAAAAATTATCCAAATTATTAAACAACACTAATTCATGCACATCATATCAAATGAGTAGTAAAAAGCTAGACATACTTCGCACCATGGGTATTCTTCGCTTCTCGGCTGAGATTTGGTGGGTATGTTAAATTTTAAAGAAACGATTATTCATTTCTTCAACAAAACAATTCTGAGTGGAGCTTCAATTTATATAAGACAATTTTACTTCAAAATTAAAGTTTAATAATATGATAAAAAATAAAATAAATATTTTGTACTTAACCAGTTTTATAGTCTACTATTAACTGAAAACAAGGAGAAAAAATTTTGGTTCGAAAGTGTTGGAAAAAAATGTCCAACATTTTTTTTTTCACATTTTCAAAATTTTTTAACATCACAACATTTCTTATATTATTGTCGATCTATATTTAAATTTTCATAAGATTTGGATTAAAAAAATTTAGTTTCCAAGGAGTTTTTGACAAATTTTGAGAAAACTAATGAGAATTTTGAAAAATTACCTCTTAAAAGTATCATTTAGAGATGATTATTATAAAGTTGCTGGTTGAAACTTTAGGATAAGAATTTCCATATAAAAGTGTTTACAGAAAAAAAAACATCATTGTAAAAACAATAGCTACTTTGCTCTACTCAGAATATAAAATTAAACTAGCAATAGAAAAACAAGGTAACATTAGAAAAATTAAAATTATTAATAAGAAATTAAAGCTCAGTAGGTTGTAAATTATAAAATAAATTATACATAATGGGATATTGAGTACATTTAAATTCAAAATATAAACCCATTTTATGGTTATTAACAAGTTCACCCTTTGTTGCTTTACTCCTTGCTCAAGATATGGATGATGTGTATATTATTTAAGGTCAGGGTTGGGCAGTATCAAAGATACATTTATTATACGTAATTTTAAAATATCAAGTATCATGTATCATAATACATTTTATGCAAGTATCATGTATCTTTTTTGCCAAAAGATACAGGATACTATTATTGTAAACATTTGTACTAAATAGTACCAAAATGGCAATAAATAAAAAAATAAATTTAAAAAAAATATATTTATTATAAATAAATATTATTATGTAATTTATTAATTTTGGTGTATTTATATAATATAGTGATATACAACTATTTAATTATAATTTTATAATATGTCTTGACTTATTGTATTATTTAATATTTTATGACTTTACAAGTACCTACTTTATAGAGTATGGACAGTACAGTGTATTGTATAGACCTTTTACATTTAAAAGTTAATAAAATTCAACTGAAAGTAAAAAAGTATCAATGTATCTTGTATCTTTTCTACATTCACAATGTATCTTGCCCAACCCTGCTTAAAGTAGACCATTTCTACAATTACCTTATCTAGTGTACATATCATTAAGTATAGCATTTTAATTTTGAAAAAGCAATGACAAATCATTGCATTTGGAGAACAATTTTGAGCAGAGCTCCGTTAACACATTTTTTACTAACAAGTTAAGAGTTTTTTTAGATAAACTATAGGTGAAATTATCTAGATTTGAGAAATAATAATTTTAGAATAACAGTAGAATAATTCATGATTTAATTATTCATAAAAATGATAAATTTTACACCATATTTTAACATTTAAATTATTTAATAACTAAACTGATTTTCATAAAGATAAAAAATGTTAATAAACCAATAAATATTAAAAAACTCTTGATATTTTGAGAGTTCTATATTTAACTCAAATGGGGCCAATTTGTTTAATTTCAAGTTATCAAGTTTATATTAGATTATTTTTGTAGCTAAAACTATATAACTAAAATCTATTTTATTAAAATTAAAATTGTTGAAAAGGTGGTAATAGGCATAAAAAATTCACTTAATTGTTTGCTTCACTCAGAATCTAAAATAGTAGGTAAATAGATTTTGAAGGAATAGCTTTATGAATAATATTAAATACATACTTTAAAATAAATACATGTTAAAGACATAAAAATAAATTTTAAGTTGCTTTTAGTAAGTATAAAATATAGCTATCATAAATTTAAAATTAGTATTTTGTTAATTAATAAATAATTATAGATATTCTAATGAAATTTGTTTAGACTACTTCATATTAATCACCATAATAAAGCCTAACGTAATAATGAATAATATTATGTTTACCTTCATACCAAAATACCTCTTGCAGTGGAATGTGGCCGCAAATATTTGCCTAGTTTTTAGAAATGTGTAAAAATAAAAACAAATGCAATTAAGTTTATACTTAAGTTCAATACCAAAAAGTAATGCAATAAAGGAAAAATCTAAATCAATAATACAGTAATGCACGTTCATATTCATAAAATTAAGCTAGCTTATAACTTTTCATATAAAAGTTTTTATTGTAAAGCCATACAAATAAAATATTGTGGCTATTCTAAAAAAAGCGTTATCAATAAAAAAGTAACTAAATGCTTACACAATTATTGATTTTACTTACCACCTAAACTCTGATTAGCTGGTTGTTGATGTTGATCGCATTCTGCTTCAGAAATTTGATTACTATCTTTGGAATCGTTAGCTTCATTACTTGTGTTGCTCACATTTGGATCATGATTACGAGGGGGTGGTGGAGGTGGCTCTGGGCTTCCTGTTATTTAATGTTTTAAAAATTAATTTTACTTAAAATCAGTAAGTTAAAATATATGTACAATTTAAGTTGTGAATTATTTATGCCATAATAAGAATTTGTTACTGAAATTTCTTAATTATGAAATTATGAACAAATACAAATAATAAAATTAAGTATTTGTTTCATTTTCATTAAAACAAGAATAATCCTTATAGTAAAAAAAAAAAAAAATTAATTAATATTTTCACTTCATTTTTATTTTGTATTTTAATAATATACCTTATGTTGTTCATAGAACTATTAAAGTTGTATTCAAAGTTCAAAAATTATATTATTTATATTGTTACAAGAAAATGAGTTGAATATTTACTAATTTCAAAGTATATTTTAATATTTTATAGCATGCGTAATAGGTAAACGTTGAATATTTTAAGGCATATAATATCTCAAATAGTATTAAGAAAAAATAAACTGAACAACAGTTAATTTTAATAAATATTAAACAAGAATTTATATTTGAGTACCAATACTACGTCCAGCCATTGAATTTCGACTCTCGTACTGTTCATAAGGAGCGCCATATTGTCCATACTGACTGCCATATTCATCTCCCATATTAGCAGGGTCATCATACTCTGGTGAAAACATAGAATTAGCTCCACCTACACGAGAATAACGTCCATTGCGAGGCTGTAAACAAATATAAATTGAAAAATTAATTTAACATTAACATTTGTATAAAATTTAAATATTTTTACTGTTAGTTCATTTCTTATGAATTAACATAATATGTTAATTCATATTTGTTATCAACTTCTAGTGAGGATACTAAATTTTAAAACCTTGAAGATATTTAACTAGCATATAAAAAATTGTACAAATAATATTTCACACATTGAAATGCTAGCATAAATCCTGCTATCACATTATTTACTAGGGATCTTCAATGATATTGATATTTTGATTCTATATCCATATTGTGATTGAGAAAATTTCGATATCAATAATCTATAACCCTACAACATATTGAAAATTTGAGTATAATTTTGTATACCTAGATAAAGTAGTATCATATTTTCAATCCATGGATTTTTCTTAGAATATTTACTATACTATGAAAAGGGTGGGAGGGGGGTATTTATTTTTGGGATCAGTTTAAAAATTATATTCAATAATGGAAAAATAATTTAACCAGTGACACAATAATCAGTACAACTGTTGTTGTAGTCGATCAACGTGGGGGTTATTTATTGTGATAATGTGACATTATTGTTCATAATATAATTATTTTACTATAGTAATATTGATAAATTGAAGTATTGACATCAAAATATTGATATATTGATACTAATTAAATTTTTTCAATATCGTGTGAACAAAACAATATTGATATTAAAAAAAAATATATATATATCGCTGAACAACTCTATTATTTACCATGGTTTGGGTTCCAGGACATTGATGCATAAGGCCATTACTAGCAATAGTTCCACCAGGTCCAATTGTACCACAATGTCCATTAGGATGTGGGAATGTTTGGAATGGCATTTTTGAAGGATCCATTTCTTCACGGAAACCGAGTAAATGAAATGTTGCGTATGGGCAAATGTCTTCACCATCAATTCCTGAAATCATTTATTAAATATTTAAATAGATGTGATAGTAAATTTTTTTAGTTTAAATAAATAAAAAAAATATATATCAAAGCAACTCACGACAGCGAAAGAAGACAAATATACCCAGCATATGTTATTACATAACTAGAGCCCCAATTTCAATGCAAAATGGAATTCTTTTTGGGTGATCAAAGACAACAATTTTCAATTGTAAAACTTTATAAATACAATTTCGCTTATTTTGTTGTTTTTAATTTTTTGGGTAATTTTATTTATTTATTTATTTAAATGGGCATGTTTATACATTTTCAGCATAAATATTTTGTCTATATTATTTCAAGACACCTATTTTGTTTTATTATTTTTTAGTTTTATTATTTTCCATCTGTATTAACACCCGAATAATATTGTGTTATTCAATGTAATACTTACAACTCGACATAAATTATTATCAAAACCATTAAAATAATTTTTAAATATTATGATTTATAAGAAATAAAAAGAATTCATTCACCAATGCATATTTAAAATAAACTAATAAATTAAAGTAATTACATTTTTAAGGTTATTTTTGCGACCAATTTCAATGGTGTTTTCAGTTATTAATAAAATTTTTGATATTTTAAGGGGCATTAAAATCTGGGTTCCATACATAAAACATACGCTTAACCAAAAACATCATAATTTTATAAAGTTATAGTATTTTAAAAATATCACATATAGTATTGAACAAAATTTTTAAATTGAATAACACTCAATAAAAACATAGCTATAAAAAATTAATATTAACTAATATTTCAACTGCAACACACAGCTTACTCCTATAATTTTAATAATTTATAATTTTCAGCTTCATTTTTAAACTTAGTTCTCAATAACATACTCATTAGTTTAAAGCTTTCACACTGTTCTAAGTTAATTTGTTAATGAAACTCTCACACTGCTGATATTAAATAATTAAGCTGCCAAGCAATAGTTGAACGTTCTTTTGTTGTCTTTTTTACCTCTACACCTGGTGTACATTGTCTCGTCCGATCCTGGGCAAGGAGGCAAATGCCCCCTACACCTAGGATTACTACCATTTAGTTCTTCATACATATGACGTGCTCTAGGGTTCCATGTACCATGACTGTGGTAAGGGCCGGGTAAACCTGATTGATAAATGTGACGAGAACAAAAATAAAATAGTTAAATGCAACATAAAAACAAAATCGAGCAGACTCAAATTATACAGAAAAAAAAGCAAAAATAATATATATAAAACAAACATGGACAAAAATTGTAAGTCAACTAATTACTCTGTGTATACCTCTCTTAATTCTGTCACATGTGTTGTAATTGGAACCAGGAACAGGTGGAAGTTTGCGATTAGGTGGTGCTATGTAACCAAGTTCATCGTTAAAATCTGCGTGTCTTTTGTCAAGTGTATTTCCTCCCATAATCATTGATTGGTTATAAACAGTCATATCATCTAGAAATCAAATCAAGTATGTAGTCACATAATAGACAATGTGAGAAATACGATAATATATAAAATCCAGATTTTAGTATTCAAGTTGAAAATTGTGAACATTTACCACTTATTAAGTATTACACTTAAATTTAATATGATTTGAATTTATGTAGTTTTTGTTAATATTATGTACCTCGCAATCTAGTTTGTCCATTTTCATGAACTCTACGAGACCAAGCAAAACAAATCACAATTATACCAACGATAATGACTACAATTGTCGCAGTAGTCGGTACCACTACATTTAGATCAATCCATTTTGGTATCCATGGTAAATATGTATAAATGGATGTCACATCTTGTGCAGGGGGAGCAATAGTACCTTAAAAAAAAAAAAAAAAACAACTAACCTTTGATATCGACTCCTTTTTTCTTCAAATAACATAAGAAAATTATGGCCACAATAATAACTAATAAAGCTGATGTAACTGGGACAACTAAATTCAAATTTGCTAATATGATACGAATGGCAGTATCAGTAGCAGAGCCAAAACCGTTATGATGAACCTCACGTGCTGGGGCAATAGTACCTGGAACAAGGAATGCATTGATGATTAATATTTTAAAATTCAAAGAATTGTTCCAAGTACTACTCCACCTAGTGAGCAAACGGTTATGGATGAAGAGTAGATAAGGTTAAAAATACTTACCTCCACTCAATGTCAGTGAAGCAAATTCATATTCAGCCACCGAAAACCCAGCATTATTATGAGCAGTTACTCTCAAATGATACCATGTAGCAGGATCCAAATCAAGAACTACAAAATTTCCACCGGGTCTTACATTATTTGAAACTTGAGTCCATTCTGATTGCAATCTTAATTAGAACCCAAGAAAATACAAATTAATGGTTAGCATTAAATTTGAACATTAGTAATTGTTAAATTATAATTTTATTGTTAAAAATCTAATTATTTAAATATTAATGTTAAAATAAAATACTTTTTCTTGTGTTCCACAACAAAGTACAGCATAGGACATCCACCATCCAACCAAGCATTTAAATGAAGAGTTACACTGGCTGCGGATACTTCAATAAATTTACTCGCTTCTGGGATTTTCGGTTTGGAACCGGTAGTTTTAGTGTTTAATAAATCTGACTCGTCACCAGTACCAATTCTAAAATATATTTAATTAAATAAATATTAAATTAATTTCATTACTTATTTAAAATAAAATATTTTCTTACAGATTGTATGCAGTCACGGCTATTTGATAACGTGAACCACACCATAAATTTTCCAATGTGAATTTATCAGCTTTTGCAGCTACTTGAGCTGTTTGCCAATCGCCAAATTCAGGTTTATACTTGATTGTATATCCATGAATTGGTTCTTTATCAGCAGAATGAGGTTTTAGATTTAATGTAATAGTATTAGATGTTGTGGCTGCAACAGTGACTTGTGGTTTATGAGGGGGTGCTGAAAAACATAATTCATATAAAAATATTAAATACATACTTTATATTGAATGATTAAAATACCTACCTAAAACAATAATGTGATGAGTTATTTTATCTTTTCCGAAAGAATTTTCTACATAACAGGAATACTCTCCTGCGTCAGTTCTTGTGACTGATCTAATTAATAGGGAACCTTCTGGTAGCTGTCGAATGCGATCATTGCTTTCGAGAGGTAAACCTTTAACTCGCCATGAAATTTCTGGAGCTGGCACACCAACGGTCAAACATGGAAGTTTTACATCCTCGCGGTATGTTGCAACAAATGAATCATCAAAAGACGCGATCATAGCAGGAACTTTAAATAAATTAAATAATAAATTACCATAATAATATTATCGATAATAAAATATAATAACCATTAAATACCTCGAGTACTAGGTGCAATAACAATTGATTTGGTGGGTTGTCCTTCGCCAATATTAGTTGAGGCAGTAACCCAAAATTCATAAGGATCTTGTTTAATAAGACCAGATGCTTCAAAGCTCATTTGACTTGGAGCGACTTTATGTGCCAAAGGTTCTTTCTAAAATTTAAAATTAATTGTATTTCTTTTATAGAAGTTAAATAAATAGATTTATTGTATAAAATATATATATAATATGTTTCGCAATGTATTTAAAAATAGTAATACTAAAATTTATACATACATCTTTATTATTTTCACCGCTTGGTTTAATGTAAACTGTATATTGATTGATCTCACCATTGGGCTCTGCAGGAGGTTTCCAACTAACTAAAACTGATTCAGTAGACATAACCAACGCTTTGAGAGCTGCTGGTGCTTCAGGGACTGTTATAAATATATAGATAGTTAAAAACTAATTTGTTTTGCAGACATATTGTATAAATTCATACCATCCTGTTCAGTTTGACAATAAATTCTAGGAGCACGAACACCATCTCCACCTGCAGTGAATGCCAATACTTCCATACTATAGTTAGTAAACTTTTTAAGACCATGTAAAATAGTTTCACTTGATACTGTAATCTTTGTGTCTTTGGTACTTTCATCTAAAATAATAATTCAAAAATAATGGGTACACTGAAATTGAGAAGAAAAAAATTTGATACTCACTAAACCAAGAATCGCTAGGACCATAAATTACTTTGTAACCTTTTATAACTCCATTAGCAGTACTTAATGGTGGTGAGACCCAAGAAATTCTAATAGTTTGAGAAGTCAAAGTTGTGCAAGTTGTATCGTGCGGTGGTTGTTCTGGTACACCTTCACTAGTGAACTGTTTTACTTCGTCTGACATTGGTCCAGCCCCTAACTTGTTGAAAGCTTGCACTACTATAGTGTATTGAGTATATGTTCTGTAATGCATTTATAATAAACACAGCTCGATCAAAAATAACATTGTGATTAAAAATTAGCATCTATAATACCAGGTTAATACGATATTAACTAAACATAATAAAAATTGTGCTCATTAAAAATTGCGTACAAAATTTCATTATTCTTTAAGGTAGCTACAGCCAAATAGAAGTGTGAAATTTAAATAATGCAAACATATTTGAACTATTTGTTACCAGTAAAGACAATTTGTCTCATAAATATTAAAATCACACTTAAATATTTAAAAAAAATAAAATTTCAGTATATTATCATAAACAAATTAGAATTTTATTAATGTACTCATATCAGAATAAATAAATATAGATTTTGATTTTCTATCTGTAACCTTAATAAGATAATAATAATAATAATAATAATTAACGTAGATTTCACTATACTTGAGATTCATTATTTCTAAATAGTGTTCTTTTCCTTCTTCCTTGCTGAATTCAACGGTTTCAAACACAAATTTGTTGTCAACTAGTGACGATTGTTTGTATCCAACATAGTATCCTTGAATTTCACCATTCCACTCACTACGTTCCGGAGCTTTCCACATAACTTTTAGAGTATTTTCATCAATAGGATCAACATGAATGTTTGTTGGTTTTCCACTCGGTGCTTTATGTAACAATTAGTTTATTAATAAATATAAAAATGTTACATATTTTTTTATATATATTATTGATATTTTTACCTTCTTCTGAAGTAATTATCGTAACTGGATCAGAAGGTTTAGAAAGTCCTACACCATTTTCTGCTACAATTCTGAAATGGTATGTAGTAGCTGGATGAAGATTAACTACACTCATTTCAGTTTTATCTCCTGTGGCTTCTACTTTTTCTACATCAGTTTCCCAAGTGCCTTGTGATCAAAAATCATAAAAATTAGTTAAACAATTACACAATTATCTAACTACATGGATTTACCTTTCAGCAATTTGTATTCAACAATGTAGCGGGTGATTAATGAATTCCCATCGTATGGAGCTAACCAAGATAATTGAACGGTTCGTCCAGATTTATCCAATACTTTTAAACCAAATGGAATTTCCGGTACCTCTGTAATGTAAAATTTGGTTAAACTTTGAATAGTAAAATTTACATATAAAATAACAATGAGTAATACAATATTTGGCATATAACATTTACCTTGAACAATAAGTTGAATACTTGAATCATCACTTCCAAATGAATTAGTAGCAACGCACGTGAATACAGCAGAATCAATACGTTCAGATCTTTTAATACTTAAATCAGATTTTACTCCATCTGTTAATATTTCCTCACGTATAGTGTATCTAAATAAAAATGTTCATAGATTAATTTAAATTAAATAATACTTAAATAATTTAAAGTCAATAATGTAACACATGAGTTCTGTTACATTATTTAAATAAATGTTGATGAATACCTTTCTTCTTCTTTAGAATCTAGTCGTTTGTTATTCATATTCCAAACAATTCCAATAGGTTTCTCTCCTTTTGCCATACATTCTAAAACAGCAGGCTGGCCTTTTTCAGATGTTTGATTCCTTGCTTTAATCTCGAAATGTGGTGGTGCTAAAATAAATAACAATTAGTATAAATAATAAATTATTTTTAAAAAGTTAAGTATTTTTAATAGTATATCCTAGTTTATAGAGCATGTTGAGATTTTTATTTTACCTTTCCATCTTATGTAGTTTTTGATGCTGAATACGATAATACTGAAAATCTGTGGCCATCAATACTTTTTGAATTATTAAAATTTCAATGTTTAATAATTGTGGGTGTTATGTTAAATATATGCTATTTTACCCGTATGGTATTCAAAACTCATAGTCTAGTGTACTTATATACAGTATGATGCAAGAGCTAAAGAATTTAAACTAGATTCCTATAGCAAAATTTTTTGCACTTTTTCAACCGTTACTGACCAAGGGCGTCATAATACACATTAGTACTACTTAAATTATACTTAATGTATGTTAATTCTCGATAAATAGTGTCATTTTATTAAACTAATTATTAGTAAATAGTGTCACTATAATATTGTATAAATAATCGATGTGTTAAATAATATTGTACGTACCATTAAGTTTACAATTTCTGATTATTAAACTGAAATGTCCCTATATTTCTCATATAATGTACCTAGAAAATCTATTCAATGTTATCAATTTTTTGGTATTATATTATATATACATTAGTAAAATACAAGAGTTTTCTTATCCTTCTATTTCAACCTACTTGCAATTGGAAAACGGACATTTCCCCCCACGTTATCTCCTCATTCTAAAACACGGAGGACGACTTTTTAAGTTAAAAATAATAAAAAACGAAATAAAGTACAGTCAGGTTTACTATGGTACTTATATAATATAAAATATATGTAATCCACCATTATCAAGCCGAAATGTCCCCACATTGCACAGTAAGCTGAGGTATATTTTTGATTTGTGGAGCGAAGTAGAGGTGTTGACAATAGTGAGTCGACCAAACACCAGGTGAACTAGCCAACGAATATATATTTAATGTTTTCTGAAACCTTTCCATGGGGGAAAATTTCATATTCACAGGGGGGGGGGGATGTCCCGTAGGAATAATGTTCTAGACCCCTAGCAGTTAAGCATATTTTTGATTTGCCTATTTGAACGCGGCAAGTTTATAACCTTGTCAGGGGTGCTATTTTAAACGGTGTACGGACTGGTTCTAACGTATGGAAATAATCGTTCGTATAAAAATTACAAATGGTATTTTGTACTAATATGGACAGTTCCGTAGAATGTACCTTTTTACCCATCATGAAGGTCCGCGCACACTGCTGCGGTGGCGGTGGTGGTAACGAATACCACTGATCGCGCACACTGCAGGCTTCGGTGGCGGTGACAACAGTACACAATTTTTCGTGTGAAAAAATTAACATTTTGAATTAACACTTAATAATTGAAGTTGAATTATGATATTAATTAAATTAGAATAATATTAACAAGTTTAAATTATGCAGTATTAGGTACATTCTATGTGTGTGACCTATAAAATATTATTCAATTTTTCTTATTAATTATTTTTTCCTTTTCTTTTATTTATTAGATAAAAAAAATGTAAAGTATTAGCAAGAAAACAGCCGTACATACATCGTACCACGGATATTCTTCGCTTTTCGGGTTAGATACTCTTGGTGAGTGTGTTGAAAATGACGACTATTATTGTTCGTTATATTTTATTAACTTCGTTGAGAATTGTTTTATTGAAGAAATGATTTATCGTTTTTTTAAAATAATTCTACACGCCCACCAAGAATATAATATCTGACCTGAGGAGTTTTTTTTTTTAATTCAATTTTTAATTTTTAGATTCTGAATGAAGTGAAGAAACTAGTATTTTTACAATGATGTTTATTATTTTTTTTTTCTGTGTACAACTTTTCGTATAGAAATACTTGTCCAAAAGTTTCGATCAATAACTTTTTGAAACTGAATTTGCCTCTAGATTGTACTTTAGAGAGGTCATTTTTTGAATTTCTCAA
>JAIPRM010006518.1:0-18557 GCA_025469315.1 Stegophylla sp. TES_Ste_2020 | reverse complement strand
ATTGAAGAATTGAGAAATTCAAAAAATGACCTCTTTAAAGTACAATCTAGAGGCAAATCTGGTTTCAAAAAATTATTGATCGAAACTTTTGGACAAGTATTTCCATACGAAAAGTTGTACACAGAAAAAAAAGAAAAAAAAATTAACATCATTGTAAAAACACTAGCTTCTTCACTTCATTCAGAATCTTAAATCACCTTCTGTGGATTAAATGTGTGTGTTATTTGATAACAAAATACGAATAAAAAGGTATGCTAAAAAAATTTATTATTATGACCTTCGACTTTTAATAATATTTTTTATATTTTTTAACAAAACTTCATTAAGTACATCTAATTTATAAAATGTTAATATGTCAATACTAATGATAACTATTCTGACAATAACTTCAATAAAATGAAATATAACTTTTAAATTACAGCTGCGCACTTCTTAAATTAGAGGTGCTTATTTTTCATTTAGAACTACGCAAAATGTGTTCAAACGCACGTTAAAATAAGCCCTGGTCCCTTTGATTAGCCTTCCTTTTTCTCGCCAGTCGAGCTGCAGCGAACCAGTCTACACCAATTTTTTTTTTAACTTTACTTTTTTTTATAGTTCTCTCAGCGTCTTGTGTTCGTATGTGTCGTACTTTTGTTCCAATTAATAAAAGTGTTATATTTTTTCTAGAATATTCCTGCATTTAGAATTATTTTTACTGTCGTGTCAGTTCTTTCCGTATAGTTTAGACTGAGTTAGATCATAATTCGGTTGATTTCGCGATACAATATTGTTAACGTACAAGGCCGTAGCCAGCAAGATATTTTGGGAGGCAGGTTTAGATTATAAAGACGTATTTTGACTAAATAAATTAAGATAAAAAAAAATCTCAACAAAATCTGTTTGCCATAATAATAATTACATTATCAGGAATTTTATGCAATTTTATATAAAATAATACTATTAATTATTATAATTGTTATATAATTTAATTTATTTTGATTTAAAAATACATTTCAGGGGGGGTTTAAACCCTGAAACCCCTCCCCTGGCTACGGCCTTGTTAACGTACTCTTGTAGCGGTAGGTGTCAATTCTAAATATTCGGCATCAGTCCAAGTACAGTAACCTTTGTATTGTTAATTCAACTTGTGATCATTTCATAATCTTGTTCAGACAACGCAGTGAATTATGTGCAATCTTATCTTGCACTGATCAAATCCCATACCTATGACACTGTGCTTAACTTGGTAAGACACATATTTCTGTGTTGCTACGGTCAATCAATCTATTGGAATCATATTATGTTCAAGTAGATAAACTGACGGTTCTTTGAAAAAATTAAGATTTCGTTTGACTTATTGTTTGACTTTATTTGTCTATATTGAGAACACCGATCTTATCTTGCACTGATAAAATCACATATCTGTGACACAGTGGCCTGTGACTTGATGAGATTAGTTTTCTTACTTTAATCCGTAAATTGATCTATTCGAATCAACTTGAGTTGAAGTGATCTATTTTAATGAGGAGTTAAAGTTGTGTGTAATAAAAGACAAACAAAATATCGATACACACCATAGACATTCAGTGTTTAAGTAATTATTTATAAAGTCAGTGCTTTGTTAAATCTCACATCCAAGATATTAACTACAACCTTCCTGACTACGTAAAGGTAAGATTTTATATTTCATACATATCCATTTAGAGTAGGTAGTATTTGGAACGAACGGAAGACGGGCGTACCACCATTTTACAACATGTCCCATTTACCCTTTTATTTTATTTTAGCATTTTCTTAATATGTATTACAAATGACGTCCCAACTCTCTTCTCTAATTTGTTTTTCCAGTTCTACATTAGGTACGCCCTTTATTTTCATTTTATTCGTTTTTCTAATATTACAGTATTATATAATACAACTTGCTATGCACTGAAATCATATCATTAGAGTAGTAACAGTAACTCCAAGCCACCCCTTATTTACGCCAATGATGCTGTAAGACTGAGCACAATTGAGTACATAGGTTTATTATTGATTTATGAGTTAATCAGGTATGCCATTACTTGAATATACCGAATCTTTCCAATTTCACACGTCTTGTGGTCTTCCAAAATTTAATAAAAATAATAATTATAATGTAATTAAATATATATATATATATATATATACATACATAATTTTATATATTATACAGTTGGTGTATTTTTACAAACTTTAATGTAATTATATGCTAAAGAATTTAAAATACTATTTGATAGGCAACATACTATGAAAAAAGGACAGCCAATGTAATAAGTTTCAGGTGAGTATTATTTCTAGAAACCTGTAAGTTAAAAAAATGTAAAATGTAAAAAGATTTAGCCATGAGAGAATTATTATTAGATCGAAAATAATATATTCATATTGGTACTAAGTGTAACATAATATTACTAATTAAAAACTTAGCATAACTACGATGTACACATATGGCAAATTTACGTGCATGACGAATTTGTGAAGACATCTAATTTTTTTTTTTTTTAAAAAGGCTTTAGTTTTATTTATACAATATTTCCATAAAATGTTTTAATGTTTTACTAAAATAGTTCATAGAAATTTTCAGTCTCATATTTTAATGAATCTTTAAGAAAAAATAATGTATATAGAATGCATAGTGGAAAAATAAAACTATCAATACAAAGAGTAAAACATAGCTGTTTAAAATATACGACTTTACAATACACAATACTCTCTTTATTGTATTCCTCACTACTGTAAACATTTTATATGGTTAAGAAACCTTTATATTATAACACAATGTGCGTGTCAAACAATAATTAGTATACCTACTCATATCATGTATTATTGTATTTTGAATTGAATCTTTCAAATAAATAAATTAAAGCAATGCGTTTGATTTATTCGATTTGTCTTCAAACACATAAAGGAAAACTCGTTTTAAAATTTTCTATTTTTCAAATGAAATGAACCGTACAACTGAGAATTTAATTATTAGTATTATCTTATGCAATTTGAAATTTTACGTTTTATTATTATTTAAAAATTCACTTGTCTGTAAATCACATTAAATTTAATAAATTAAAAAAGCATAAATTAGCCAATATTTCAAAAATATAAACTAAAATAACTATAAATAACATGCAATTGTACAACTTCGATTAATGAGACTTGAAAACTGAATAATTTTAATTTCAATATTGTCAAGTATGTTGGTATAATATAGTTTTAGGGTTTAAAACAAATTAGTTTTATTGTGATTACACGATTTTATTTTAAAATTACCCCAAAATGTTTAATTTAAATTGGCTAACTTTCATTTAAAAACTGATGATGAATAAATTATAATTTTGGTATAACCGAGAAAGCCATTTTTGAAATTTATTTCCTACAAATGACTTATAATAATCCTTGTATTAAAACAAATAGTAAATATTATTCAGGTTAGTTTAGTAGTTAACCTATGATGGTATGATTAGTATTATATTTGGCAAAAGTTCTTCGATCTAAACTATAGTATAATCTCGTAATTTACAAAGTCACTATAAAATTTAAACAATCTATAAAATGACATTCCATTTTGAATACAATACCACAAAATATATAATATAAAAAATCTGTTAAAAAAAAATCAAAAATGTTATTACATAAAAACTAAAAAAAAAATGAGAAATTTCCGAAATTTTCAAAATGCTGTACTTAGCTCAAAATTGATCAAATCTTTTTGAAATTTTTATGAAATGTTCTCGTAACTATTTTTAGTGGTTGGTGAAAATTTCAATTAAGGTGGAATTTTTAGGAGGATTGTAAAAAAAAAGTTGTTTCACCTTAGTGCTAATTTAGAAAGCAGCTAGCAAAAAAAAGTGTACTTCGCTCGTCGGGTATTCTTTACACCTCGGGTGGGATACTCTTGATACTTTTGATGGGTATATTGAATTTTAAAGAACCATTTTTAGTAATTGGTGAAAGTTTCAAGTTTCTAGCTACATTATTTTTGAATTTATGTTAAAAGTCAATTTTAAATTTTACGGAAATTCCAATAATTGCATATTTTGCAGTTTTTTGACAATTTTTCGACAAATTTTCCACGTTTTTCAAAAAGTATTGAGAAATTGGAAAAATAACCTCTTTAAACTACCATCTGGCTGTTTTTCGGGATCTATAGATATACTTATCGAAACTTTTGGACAAGTATTTCTATACGAAAAAGTGTTTCCAGAAAAAGAAAAAAAAATAATGAACATCATTGTTAAATCATAAGCTTCTTCACTACATTTAGAATCTAAAACATCTTTTGAAATTCATGCATTGAAGCAAAAAGCAAAAAAAAAAAAAAAAAAAAAAGTAAGGTCTTTGAAAAAATTGAAGCTGAGAGGAAAAAAAAAAGTAAATTTTTTCTTAAAAGCGGCCAAATTTGATCTCCGCCCCGGGAAGCTAAATTACATGCTACGCCACTGTATACACACATTTAATGTTTTAGGAAAATAAATGAGAAGGGTGTACAAATTAATGTACTTTGAAAAATATCTGGCCACGCCTATATCTACCAGACGAAAATCAGCGGCACACACGCGGTTACCTGTAGCAGCACGTGAGGCACATTTTAAACTCCCGCCGAATCACGCGTGACTAACAGATTATACTCGATTATCATTATTATTATTATTATTATTATTATTGTGTTTTAAGAGAACGCGGCAGACAAGCATGGGCAGAGAGAGAGAGAGAGGATAAGAGATAGGCCAGACTATTATTATAACATAAATACAGAAACGCTAATACATCGTGTCTAAAGATTACGTCAAAATATGTTTTATTCAAAGGCACTGGAACCATTCGCCCACCGCCGCCACCCTCCCTTCCACACACGTAATTAAACGCCCCACTCGCAACAGAAAGAGCAAAGAAAGAGAATTCACTGTCCGCGCGTGTTGAGATAGTGTCACGTTAACTTTAGAAAGGGTTCACCGCCACCGCCGACGGTCAGAATAATAATATATACAATGCGCTTAAGCCCCCGGTGGGAGATCGGGACCAGTAGATACGTAAGTATATATTATAATATCATGAATGATCCGAATCTATTTACGAGTTGTTTTGATAAAACCCAATGTCAGCTGTAATTTTATACGCTACAGGTCGTGCAAATATATTATATCATCATTTATACACTTAAGGTATACGGGCCGGTTGTCCCGTATGTACACATTGTACACGAACATTAATACCTAACCACCACTAACAGGGTGAATTTCGAGCATGCCTATCCCCTTTTTTGGCCGTAAAATGTAAAAATTTGGATTTTTTTCAGAACGTTTAAATCACTAAAAAAAATATGTTTTCCATAAATCATTTTTTTTTTTTTTTCACCTTAAGGATGTCCTGTGGAAATCCAAATTCTTTTTTCATATGCCACTCCCATAATTTAACAACGGAATTTTATTCGGGTAATTTTTCTGTGAATTTTGATTTACTGAAATCGAAATTCGAACAAGTATATATTTTACAATATTGCTGATTAATTAGCAATAGGTATTGTAAAATGGTGTAAGCTGGTAAAATCATCTATCCATAATAATTAAGTAATATGTAGGTAACTAAATATGTGTCCAAGAGACTATTTTCCTTATCACTTAAATTTGAATGATTCAAAAACTACTATAGTTCTAATTTTGATTTCATTTCAACAAAATTCACAGAAAAATAACCCAAATAAAATTTAGTAATTAAAATAAAGGATTGCCATTTAAAAAAAGAAGTTTGTGTCTCCACTGGACATCTTTAAGGTAACATGAAGAAAAAAGATATGGAAAACATAGCTTTTATAAACATCAACAATCGATTCTTTTCATATTCAACTCATAAACCATAATAATGTGCGCATTACACAAAAATCCAATCAAATGAGGGATAAGTTTTTGAATTGAGTCATTTGGTTTCACAGGTCAAATCGGAAGGATAATTACGAATTAGATGTATTACGAGGACTTATAAAAATATTTGCAATAAAATTCTCTATCTAGGCACAAAATTTCAAAACAATCAGTTTAGCCGATTTTCTAATATGTACATCAAAGTGCGTAATTTTAGGTAAAACTAACGAATTTCGTCGAAATTCTAATTTCAAACTGGTATAAAAAAAAAGTTGACTAACGATTTTTGAGAATTTTTTCAGATCAATTAGACATATATGTCAGTGAGATCATATTAAATTTTCAAGTCTTATTATCAAAAATGAAAAATTTCTGAAATTTTCAAAATGATATAATTTACTCAAAATTGATCAAATCTTTTTGAAATTTTTATGAAATATTCTCGTAACTATTTTTAGTGGTTAGCGAAAATTTCAAGTCTCTAGCTGCATTATTTTAGAAGTTATGTCAAAAAGTAATTTTCAATTTTACGGAAATTGCATTGTTTTCCATTTTTCGACAGTTTTTCCCCGTTTTTGGAAAAAGTATTGAGAAATTGGAAAAATGACCTCTATAAAATATCATCTGGGTGTGATTCGTGTTCTATGGAGATACTGATTGAAACTTTTGAACAAGTATTTCTATACGAAAAAGTGTTTCATGAAAGAGAAAAAATAAATAAACATCATTGTAAAATCATAAGCTTCTTCACTATGTTCAGAATCTAAAAAAATATTCCCTAATCGTTAAAAGAAGATAATACAGTTGAAAGTGTAATAGTTTTTTATTTGTAGTAAGATTTTGAAGTGATATAATATTTTACATTCTGGCTTTCACAATCATATGGTAACGCTCTCTATTTTGAACACTGAACACACACATATATAAATCAATTAAAACAGTATAAGCGTTATAGAATTATGTTTTTATCGACATTTATATTTATTTCCGTCGGTGACGTCAGAGGGGGAGGGGCATCGTTTTCATTCACACCATCTTTAAAATGCCTACTTTGGCCTGCCAAAAATAAAATATAAGCGCATGTAAACATAAGTGTTTTATATCAAATATTGAATAAGCACATTTTAACATTTTTGTGTTGTATTTCATTAAAAATCTTCGATGTGATCTGAAAATAAAATATGATCGACAACCACAGCTTGTTGCAGTGGGGCAATTAGGGCTTTCATGAAGGAAGGGGATCGACATTGAACACTGTGAATTGTGATTGAGAGTAGTGAGAAAAATTTTCAAGGATTTTATTAAAGCACTTATACCAATAAATATATTTAAAATACAAATAAAATACATATTAATCAACAAAACACAATGTTTGCTTGTATGCAAGCAAACATTTGTTACCCATTTGCTACCTAAAAACTATGTACCAGAAGCAGAATTACTAATTTAAAATGAAAAGGTAAACTCGCTCATCCAAATAGTAATTTTTTCAAATTCATAAGTGCTTCATGAAAAATATTAACAGCCCAGACATTAATGGAAAAACTGTTGATGATTAATTGAAAGTTTTCAAAGATTTAGTTTCCCGTGTCTTGATCACAAGTATGATATTTTTGCAAAAAAAAAACTTTCTAGTTGTATTATTTTTGAAACTATGTTAAAAAACAACTTTTAATTTTATGAAAATTCTGGTAATAGCATATTTTACCGAATTTTGTCAATTTATTGACAGATTTTCCTAGTTTTTGGAAAAATATTGAGAAATTTTAAAATTGATCTCTTTAGAGTATAAATTTTCATAAAGTTTGGTTAAAAAAAAACAAAGATAGTTTCGGAGTCTTTTTTTGTCAGATTTTTAGCAGTTTTACCCAAATTTTAAAAAATTGTCTGTTTAAAGTACCATCTAGAGTCTAGAAGCAAATTTGGTTTCAAGAAGTTGCTGCCGTTGTTGGTTGAGACTTTTGAATAAGTGTTCCTATATGAAAAAATATGTACAAAAAATAAAATAAAAACATCATTGAAAAAAACACTAAAAAAAGTTTGTATTTCTACAAGACATCTATATGATGACATGAAAAAAATGAGTTACGGAAAATAGTAACTGTTGTTATAGTGATTTCAAAATTTAAAACAAAAAAAAATCCAAATTTTCGCATTTTTATGGCCAAAAAAGGGGGTGGGCACGCTTAAAAATGTATACATATAAATAGGCTGGTCCACATTGCGTGCGAAAACCACTTACTAGATCAAATTGCGTGGATGGTTTTTTCAATTCAGGGTCGAATTGCGTGCTCAACTGCTTCGAAAATAACCTTTACAAATAAAATAACTATTTTTATGACAGAGCATTATAAAATTACTAATTTAAATATCACCCAACATTTACTTTAAATAAAAAATTTCTAAGATATGTTTTTTGATTCTATAAAAATGTTCATTATTATTTCATATATGCTCAGTTTATTGTTTTAGTGTTTGAACAGTTTATACAAGCTTATGTTTGTATACTATGCGTATACAAATCCAGCTTGAAGGCAGTGCAAGCTGTGCTATGACACAGATCCAGGAAATATACCTATAAATTCTTTGGCAGAAATAGGATAAAAAATTTGGACGCAGGGGGCTAACATGCTTATGTTTTGATTAAGCCCCTCTAATGTTCTTAACCTTATGTAATTTAAATACATTTTGCGGGACTTTGAATAGATTTGAGGGGAGGGTCTTAGCCCCTCCCACTTCCACCTATGCCTATAATAGGAAATATGTCTGGTATTTTGTTAATTATAATGAACATAAACAGCTGTAAACTAATAAAAGTATAATTTTTATCAAAAATTATGGTATTTTGAAAAATGTTGCTTTTTTCCAGAATACAATCCAGATTAGCCACTGTCATTCTATTATAATAATTTCTGAATAAAGCTGTGCACTTTTATTAGATATAAAGTAATATTTTAATATGTTGAAAACAAACTCTGCATTTAGTATTTGCTTTGTTCATTTTTTCATTAAAATAATTTTGAATTTGAATACATCATAAATGTCAAATTAATAATAAATTTCTGTTTACACATACATTATCAATATCTGTTTTTCAAAAATGGGCATTTAACATGTGTTCTATTTATTATTATTATTTATTTTTATTTTTTGTGTCAAAAGAAAAATAGTAAATTTATAAATTCTAATAAATCAATATTACACCTTATTTTACCTATTAAAAAATCAAATTCTAGTGATAGACAAACATTTCTTTTCAATTTGAATAAATATGTTCAATTGGTACCTTTCACATTATTTTGATGGTGTTTATCACATAGAGATTATTTATTATAAACAGATTACACTAGTTAAATAAAATAATACAATTTTTAACACTAATTTGGTATAATATAATTGCATGTATAATATTTTCATGGTACTGGGATTAAAAATAGGAATTTTAACTTAAAATCTAATCAATTTAAAACTGATTTGAAACATTTTTTTTATCAATTACAATAATATAATAATAATTTATACATACATATAATAAATAAAACATTTTGTATACAATTAAAGCTTTTTACTGCTTTTCATGTTATTATCAAAGTAATGTATTCCAAAAGTAAAAATTTCATGGTTTTATTAACATTTTAAATTTTAGACAACAATATAAAAAAAAGAAAGTAATTTGGTAAGAAATATTAATAAAAAAAAAAAATTGTTCTCATGACAAATGAATAATTTATAATTCGAAGTAGAGAATACACATACTTAATTAATCTAATCATAAAAAAGTATTGTTCCAAATTCCTGATCACAGAGATTTTGAATTTCGGCTAAAAATTAAACATAAAACAATATTACATAATGTAAGGTTATATATACTAAATACACATTATATATAAATATATATATATATATATATATATATATGTATATATATGTATACTTACTATCAACATCATTTAGCTTGGTCAATTTTTGATTCAACACAATATACATTTCACGTGAATTGCATAATCTACCAGCTATCCAACTATCATTAGTTGTTTTTTTCATAATAGAACAAGTTGGATGCACACTAAAATAAAATAAATTGTTAGTAAATGCCTTATATGAATTCATGATTTTTGTAAAAAAATATATATGTATATGTTAAAGTATATAACCATATAGCAGTGAGTATCATTTGACAGTTGACATTTGCATGTAATTTCGATGAATGTTGTCTATATTATACAGATACTTCACGATGTAGACATTTGCTGATGTTTGTTGACATACACAATATGTATTTGGTGAATGTTTACAATACATTTATAAGTTTAAACTAATCAATTGTATTTCATTAAATTATAATTATTTTTCTTTTATAATTTATTATTTATTTATCATAATGATGAAAGAATATAGTTTTAATGGTATGGCCATTTTTATATAAGCTTCATACATGATTTCACAGAGTTCTTGAATTTACATAGTAAATAATGACATTAATTTCAGCTGATTTTATCATAAATATATTATATTATTTATATTTTGATATCATAAATTATAAGGGCTGTATAATGTACATCAAAAGATGGTGTCTCCCTAATAATGTACATCCAGCCATGTAATTTTGTTCAAATTTTTTAAGAACTAGTTAGTCTTCTTTTTTTTCTGGTAACATTTTTTCTAATTGCAAATGGATTTGGATTAGTATGAGTTTATAAGACTTATTTTAAAATGTTAAATACAATTTTGAAATTATTTCAGGGACAATTGAAACGATTAATTATGTATATGCTGATTGTCAATAACAAATCATACCTAACTTAATGTTTTAAGAGCATTTATTTTAATTTTTTATTTTATTTTATTTTAATATAAACATGGGACAAGAACATATTATAACAACAATTTTACAATAAAAAGGAGGGGTAGTGGTTTGCAGTGCGCATCAGGCGGACAATGGGAGAGTTATCAAGAAAATTTGTTGAAGAACGAGGAATGAAAAAGGGAGCCGTAGAACGTGTAGGAGGCAAGGGTACTTTGGAGTTGATTTGGTTTAAAATATCGAGAGAATCAAATTTGGCAAAAAGGAGGTTATGAAAGAAGGAAATGTTGACTAAATGTCTGTGGTCAGATAGGTTTGAAAGATTAAGGGTGTGAAGAACTGGGGAGTAGTTTTACTTTTTTTTTACATTTAATTTACTTTTTTCATTCACATTCCACCTTTGTCTTTAATGTTAGGGATCAAGTCAGGTATAAGACATTTGCGTAGTTAAGAAAAATCCTTAGAATAAGTCTTGTATCTCGTAATACACCAGCTAATTTAAATGTATTATTATAATTTTATTACAATAATAATGTCTTAATATATTTTATTATACATTATATTTTATATCACTCTTTAAATATGGTCAACATTTACCGAACACAAATTATAAATGTGAACAATCACCGATGTATAACCTCATAATGATCATTTCTGCAATATTTACTACCAAGTACTAACGACTGTCAAAATTCATCCACAGAGGACATACACTTTAACATATACATAAAATATACTCACCAAGAATGTTGACTACTAATATCCACTAAAACTCGTAATGCTTCAGGACTAAGATTAAATTCAGAAGGTCTAGTTGTAGTACCTACAGTGTTTGAAGATTTAATTGAATTTTTAATAGCTAAATTCATAGCATTAAAATAAACAAATTTAGCTGGTCTTTCAGAGACTAATTTAGATACTGATATCTTATCAACTGCATTTTTTATTTTTTCCGATAATAAATATAGCTTAGGCCCAAGAAACTGGTCTAAACTATTGTATAAATCTGCAGTGAGTGGATTCTCCACTAAAACCGACAAAAACAACTAAAAAATTAATTCACAGTAATTTTATAAAACTATAAAAATGCTTTACAAAACTTACTTTTAATAAACATGCACAAAATTGAGTGATGAGCTTTATACATGACTAGTCTATAGCTTTTAAATGTTTCATCGAGTTCTTCATTCAACCATAAAACAGGAACTTTACCCAAGTCACAACTCCAACTATCTGTTTTTACTGCCCATGTATTTGTAATAAATCTATTTAAACAAAAATCGAAAATTTTATATTACAATAATTATAAGTAAATAGTTATACCTTCCAACTAATTGATTGGGTAAACATTGTTTTACTGAATTTCCTTTGATTACATTTTCTTCTCGAGACATTTCTGGTAAAACCCACATTAATATATAGGAATAAACAAGCTGAGTTTGACGTTTACTGAGATCACTCCTATATACATAAATATTCCAGAACAAATTTTATTTCAAATATTTTTAATTTCATCTGTTTTAAATTATATAGAAATAAAGTACATTTGTGACTATGCCAACAATTATCACTTTAATTACATTTAGTTGGAATGTATTTTATTATGATTTAAATTACCAGGAGTCAGTATTTTAAAGTTAATTAATAAAAAAAAAAATTTAATCAAACAAATCATTATTTTATATACATATTGTCTTATAGCTGACAACACTATTCTACATTTATATGAGGTAAAATGAAACCAACCAAAAGTACTTGTTAACATTAAAATATTTAGAAATTAAGTTTAGCTTAATATACTTATTAATTATTAGATGTTCTTCAATTATCTAAAGACATGCCTATACAAATAATTAGTTTTTTTATTTAGTACTTAATTTAAAGACATTAAAAAAATAAATCAAAATTCAAAAAGAAAATGTATTTTGACAAGAAATCTAATTTATAATTGAATATTTTATATTGAAAGCAAAATGAAGTAAAATTTATAATAGAAATAATAATACGCTATTCAAATATGAAATATAATTATTGTAATATTTACCATACTAGTGAATCATTATAAAGTAACATTGTAAAATTGACTTGTTGAAATGTATTTCCAACAACATTAAGAAAACTCTCAGCATACAAATGAATGACATTATCTAGAGGAAGGAAACTAATGCCTTGAAACATATCCATGAAGGTATAATTTGATACATCAGTACATTGTAAATACTGAAAAAAATTAACAAAAATAAATAAGTAACAACATCATTAATAGTCATAAGCACATTATAAAAAAAATCAGAATTTTCAAAAAATTAAATTATTTAATAGACCTCACTTTCATTACACAATACTAAACACATGTTTGATGTTGTTTAAAAAATAACTATTACCTAGTACAAAACACAATCGTAACTCAACATTTATAGTTATTATAGCAAGTCAGATTGTCGTATTTTTTAAGCCCCACATCATCATTTTATTAACAATGAGTTCTTCATCGTTTGATAATGAAAAGGTACAACTATTATTGTACCTACCTACAATTATTTACAAACAACCGTTCACAGCCGCATATATTAATAAGCATTAAGTACACAAAATATTTTTAAATACATATATATTTTTAGACATACTAAAGCCAATAAATCGTTTTTTAAAAACATATTAATTTTTGAGAAGATAATTTGATCTAAATTTTACCATACAAAAAATGCCCTAAAAATGCCTTAAAAATTTAAAAAATGCAAAAATTTAAGTTGCAATTTTAAATTCTTTGTTACATAAAACAAATTTTGGGTTTGGAAAACATTATTTTAGGAATCCCAGGAAAAAATTTTTTAATGCAATTTGCATTAAAATCCAAACCTTAGATATTATTTATTATAGTATTAATAGTTGACCTGATCAAGACATCTAAGATCATCTAAAAAGAAAATTATCTTATTAAACTGAAGTTTTGCTGAATATTGTTTTATTGGAGAGATATTATTTATTAGATATATTTATTGAAATTTCTTTAAAATTCAACACATCCACCAAGTTTTATCAAAGTAACAAAGAATACCTGAATACCCATGGTGTATATTGCAGTATATCCTATTTTTTTTTATAAGAATAAATGCTAACTTATGGTAAAGATTTATGGCTTACTTAAAAACAGTTACATATATTACAATTTTGGGCATAATGCATTTTGCAAGTGCGGAAACAAAATTTTTTTGTATATGAAAAGAACTATGTGGGAATTTATCCTTCATCCTCAACTCTAACCCTGTCCCCCACAATGGGGCCACTGTAATACATATTATTCTGTTAAACATTTTTATGCACACCTATTTAATAAATATTTATTTTTATTTTTTGAGAAAATCACTTGTTGTGCTCCAAAATATAGGTTGCCATTTCTATACTTCATAACTTTTAATCAAACTATTAACAGTTATTATTATTGACTATAGTCAAAGAACAGACATTTTTCAAACTTCAGTCATGAGGGTGATTAGTTTTCATGTGAAATATAATCTATCCAAAAAATTTCACAAGAACAGGTATTAGATGAAAAATTTAAAAATACACATAATATATAACCTGGATAGTTAACGCAAAAAGCAATTAAAAATCAATTAAAATTAAAATTAGCAATCAAAATTAAATTATAGATAAAAATTAAAAACTTATAACAGTTTCCCGTTTCTACAATATAAAGTATTTTATTTAAATGTCATCAAACTAATTATTTATTTCAAGTCAATAATCATACATTTATCACAGTTCCTACAGTTATAAAATCATAAATATTAAATTTTAATTTTACTGAATTCAACCATTACATTTTAAAATATGTAATAAGGAGAAAATTGTCTTTGTTTTTAATTTACATGAGACAAAAAATTGTTTAAAATGAGCTAGAATAAAAATGTATTTCTGAGCTCTTTGACAACAAAGCCAACACTGATCACATAATATTATAATTTTTACCACACTGAGTTATATAAATACATCAATCAAACTCTTACCTTGTTATAAAATTTACTAAGCATAAGTCTCAGATGATCTGGATCATTATCATTCATTAATTTGGTCATGTTATCCACAGTCATTTGAAACGTATGATACCAATGTTTTAAGACTGCTAAATAGATTGGTTCTTGAAGATTATAATTACAATACACAGGCTCACTAGGAGATTCTGAAGATGTTTGTTTTGATTTAGATTCTGCTGATACAGTCTGCTTGGCAAAATGTAAGAATTATCAAAAAAAAAATTTTAAAAAGAAATCAAATTTAAATAATTAACATTAGTGACAAATTTTACATTACAATAACTATCCAAAAATCAGGCTCAGGGTTATAAAACACTTGTAATGTTTTTTCTGTTCGCAACGATTCGCATGATTCATCAGTATTAAAATTCCTAAAATATTGTACCTTTAAGTTAAATCACTATGTAAAAAATGTTATCATAAAAACTACATTTAAGACATACCGAGTAAAACTAATTACAGCTTCAATGTGACCAATAGTAAGCACCTTTTTATTCTCTTCTTCATAAGGTGGATAGTAAAACAATATTTTATTAGCTCCCTATGATAAAAAATAAAATAATGATGATAAATTAGCCACATAAGTAAACATCACAAATATATTTTTAAATAGTTACACTTATAAATATTGTAGGCATATTATAGTCAAATCAGGCATTTTACTAAATGCCTATTTCAAGTCATGAAAATAATACAAAAAAAAAAAAAAACGTTTTTAAAATATTTTAAAGTTTAAACTATATTTTCTTAATAATTGCTTATTGTTATTCTGATTTGAGCATAAATACTTTTGAATTAAAATACTCATGATCCAACATATGTCATCACACAAAAACATATATAATAACTATTGCAACTGGCAATAGTTATTATTAAGCATAGAAATAAACTTACATCATCCTCTGTTTTAGATAACGTTGAGTTGAAAATGAAAAAATTCTTAACAGACACTTCTGTTGTCATTTTATTATCGGTTGATTCAAGTGGTGAAATACATTATAATTTATTGCAATACAAGAATAAATAAAAACAAGTATGTTTTAAATTGAAGTTCAACAAATGAAAATTTAAAGTGACAAAATTAATAGAACTGACAAGTACCAAATAACAAATTTTTAAATTTTATTTGTACTACTTGTAAAGAATAAACAGCATCACTCTCCAAAAGACAATAAGAATAAAAATGAGTAAAATGTTATTTTAACATTAGGCTAATTTCATATTATAATATTATCAAGGTTTCAGGGCCACCCAGCTATCAATTATTATCCAGTGATATCTTTGCAAAACTTTAATGCAAATAATAAAACCAAAATCATATATTACACTTAGATAGATAATAATATACATATATAATACACAACTTTACTATATATTATATATATATAGTTATTATCTATCTCAGTGTATATATTCTATGAACAAAATATACTCCTTATCAGTAGTTTTGTTGTTATAATATTCGCAGGATCACAGTTCTCCTAAAAATTGTCATGAAAGAATTTCGTATTATTGTACTCGTAATCATTGTTATTGATAAAGATAGTGTTGGTGATAATTTTTAATCGTTTCAGATTTGATTACTACAAATTTAAATATTAGTAATATTACAATTTTGAATAGTTATATTGAATCATTTCAAGCATTCGAGCTAGGTAAGGTTAAACATGGGTACATGAAATAATAAATATATTGTATAATATAGCCATTAACTGAACAATATTGCACTTTCACAATATAATATACCTAGGTAAATATAACGGAAATGAAATGTTTGGTATATGGTTATGTACAAGATTTGTTAGGTAATAGATGTTATAATTTAAATTAGTATAGAATATTATAAATATCTTAAAAAATATTGTAAATGGATTTATATCAGTATTAAGAAATAAAGAAATAGAAAACAATAATATATTAATATTAAAGAAATGAGAATCAAATAAATAGAGCACACACATAAAAGCGCATACAACATAAAGGCATAAGCGCGGTTAAAATATCTCGTCCTGTATAAGATAACGCGAGTAAAATTTAGCTTGTGGTTCGCTTCATGATCAGTTGCTACCACGGACTAAGATAGTCCTACCCACGGTCCTACCACAGAATAGATGGTCCACCTTTCGGAAATTTTTGTTTTTTCGCCTTCTTCTGTTATCAACTTAACCTAGAAAATTCGGGCAACTGCCCCCAAACTCGATTATTCAATTCAGATTTTGGTTTCTCATAGTTGGCAGTTCGTTCTCATTGGTTTCAGGAGAACTAGTATAATCCCTTTTGTGATGTGATGTGCATCTCCATTCTCCATCTATATTTTATAATCTTTTCAAACATGATTTCTTACATCTTGAAAATGTCAAAAACCATTCAAAAATGTAGAAGGTAGTTTGTAACTATTTTAATTGTTATATCTGACTTGTTGGCAGTTATTATCAGAATTTCGTAAAACACATTTTCATTATTTTGTTCGAATTTATAATAGTGTAATTTTTAACTTAATGTAGGTATATTAAGTGATTGATTAGTTTAATTAAATTTATATAGGAATATTAATTAAGCAATATTCTATTCAGTACAAAAATACTACGGTAAGTCGGTTTTTTATTTATTGTTTATTTGTACTATTAAATGGATATTTTTTTAAGCACTGCAGTGCCAAACCCAAAGAGATAAAAAAAATTTTGGACAGAAAATAATGTGTATAGCTCTTCATCATTATGACTCTTACACAGTGATTTGTAAAATGCTATATTGATAAAACTAGGCATAAAATATATTTATTTGTATCATAATTTTGATAGTACTTTCTTTTGTTTAGTGAGTAGATCACAAATACTTGGCAGTTAGCAGTGTGAGGAATTTTAAATGATTTTTATTACTTATTATATAGATAATTTTGTTGCTACAAAATTTGAATCATGTTTTATGATATACATTTCTGTCTTTTAAAATATATCAAACTACCTTTGATATATATAATATGGAACAACTCTACTTTAGCTCTCAAGCGATTTTTTGATATTTTTTTTTTTGCTTACTTTTTTTTACTTAAGTAAGGCAATCCTGATGAGGTAGTTAAAGTAATATGTTATCATGGCATAGGTCAGTTTACCGGGTGTTTGGTCAACTCGCCTCCGTTTCGCTCCGCAAATCAAAAATATCCCTCGGCTTGTTGTGCAACGTGGGGACATTTCGGCTTGATAATCATATAAATACTAACAATACAAAAAAAAAAAAATCCAAAAATACAATTTTTTGGTATTATTAATTCAAAAACACAATTTTTTGTGTTTTATTTTGAATTTTTTTTGAAGTTTTTTGAACATAACTTTTATCAGAAGTTTGAGCTACTTTTTTTTAAAGCGCCATTACAAAAAGCATACAAAAATACACATTTTGCAAAAAACAAATTTCAAAAAACGCTTGGGAGCTAAACTAGAATTATGCCTATAATATATATTATATATAGTATATATTATAGGTATACCTAGGGTGTTTTTTTAATTGTACCCTCACCCCCTTTTAGGTTGTAAAAATGTAAAAATTTGTATTTTTTTTTCGGAATGTTCAAGTCATTATAAAAACTATATTTTTCATAATATAATTTTAGATTCTGAGTGAAGCGAAGAAGTTAGTGTTTTTACAATAATGTTTTTTTTTTCTGTTCACAAGAATTCATAAGGAAATATTTGTCCAAAAGTGTCTAACAGCAACTTTTAGATTCTGAACAAAGTGAAGAAGCTAGTGTTTTTACAATGATGTTGATTTTTTTTTTTTTTTCTGTTGACACTTTTTCGTATAGAAATACTTGTCCAAAAGTTTCGATCAATAACTTTTTGAAACCGGATTCGCCTCTAGATTGTA
>JAIPRM010006517.1:0-18561 GCA_025469315.1 Stegophylla sp. TES_Ste_2020 | reverse complement strand
TTTTTGAATCGTGAAAAAGTATAATTTTTAAACTACCTATTATAGATTAAATTTAATCACATAAAAATGTTATTTTGAAAAACATAAAATAACATAATTAAACTAAATTGATACTTTTTTAAAATTTCTTCAAATCCTTTATTCGTGTACATTGTATACATACTTTACTTTCTAAAAAAAACTTGTTCATTCATTTTACGATTATAATAATTAATCTAATGGTATCCACAAGATTTCTAGATTCTTACATTATTTTATTCAATAATTTCATTTCGAAAATTTTAAATAAATAGTAAGTTAAAAAACGGGATTAATATGGGGCAGACTTGAAATTACAGGACAAAAAGCATCATGAGAGAAGTTTGTCAGGACACAGAGCTGAAATAAAGAACAATCCTGTATAAAACAGGATGTATGGTCACCCTAAACTAAATTACAAAAATCGATACCGTGAAAATCTAATTTTTGGCAAATTTTACCACGTCTACTTAAATTTGAAATAGTATTTCCTTGTTTTTTTTTTTTAAATATTGAGAATTAAGAAACAATTATCTCTTTATAGTACTATTTAAAACCTAATTCTGATCTATTGGGTTTCCGGGCAAATATATTTGATTAGTTTTACTACTAAATACTAATTTTACTAAGTACTTGAAATTAAATAACATTGTAAAAAAACTATTTATTTCGCTTCAATCAGAATATGAAACATATTTTTTCGATTAAGTACTTATTTTATACGCAGTTAAGGTCTAGGGAAATTTTTTTTTTTTTTTTTGGTGGGTGTACAATTATTGGATTTGCACCTCCTGCCAAAAATGTCTGGCTACGCCTTTGCCCGTAACACACACACACACACACACACACATGTATATACATAAATAGTATAAAGACGAAACTCTCTCGCGACGTCAACGATGACGATAAGCCGATCGCGAGCTCACGCGTGTCTTTAATAAGTGTCCCGGTTTCGCGTCTCGCCGGACCGCATTCTTACGAGTCCGCTGCCACTGCCACTGCCGTTGCACACACACACACACACACACACACACACACACTTGGCCGTGTACGAACACGCGTTGACACGATATACACGTGCACTGTACGTACACACACACACACACACACACACACACACACACACACGTTTAAAAACGCACACACACCAGAGGAGAGTCCGAGGCCGAGACGAACGGAGTGCTGTTGCGACGATGACGATGACCACTGCTTGTTTGTTTGACTTTCGATCCTAATTGCCCGAGCATACTCCGCCACGGTACATCACGCGCACATTAAGCACACCGCATTGATGCGTCTTCGCGCAGTGAATATTGTAAGATTATTATTTCAGTCTCGTCGTTGACGAGCGTGGCCGGGATTTCGACGCGACGAGGCCATTTTACATTTTGAGCGAATCCGAGAAGCTTGTGTTTTAACAATGATGTTTCTTTTTTCTTTTATTATGCATATACATTTTCGTATAGAAGAAAATGTCCAAGAGTTTTGACCAAAAACTTTTTGAAATCGAATTCGCCTCTAGATGGTACTTAGAATACGTAATTTTTCGAAATTCTCAACAATTGTTTTCTCAAAATTTGGGAATAATTACCGGAAATTTGACAAAAAACATTCGGAAACTATCTTTCTTTTTTTAATTTAAAATTTATGAAAATTCAAACATGTATTGACAATAATATGAGAAATATTTTATCACGAGAAAATTTTGGAAATTATTTTCCAACAAATTCTTTTTTTATGCGTATACATTTTCATATAGAATTACTTGTCCTAAAGTTTTGACCAAAAACTTTATGAAACCAAATTTGCCTTTAAACGGTACTTTTAATATGACATTTTTCAAATTGCTCCATTGTATTGTCAACATTTGGGGAAAACTACCCAAATTTTGATGAAAAACGATTAGAAAACTATCTTTTGTCCATCTTAACTTTATGAAAATGTTAACATAGACTAACAATAATATGAGAAATATTTTGGCGTAAGAAAATTTTAAAAATGTGAAAAAAAAATTTTGAAATTTTTTCTGAAACGGTTTTTTTCATTATATGTTTATTATTTTCAGTAAAATTTTATTCTTTTTCCTATTCTTTGTTTAATAGATATAAAAAAGTAAATTATAATAAAGTAAAGTAAAAATAAGTAAAGTATGGACAAGAAAGCCAGATATGCTTTTCACCATCGGTATTCTCGACTCCTTGGTGGGTGTGTTAAAAGTAACGACTATAATTATTGTTTTTTATACTGACATACTCCTCTCAAAATCGTAATATTGAAAAAGCGATTTATTGTTTCTTTAAAATTCTTCACACTCGCCAAGTGTATCTGAAACGAGCAATGATGTTAAATTTCAGAAATTTAATTTATGAGAAATTTCTGAAATATATACAATTCTTAATATTACATAATTATACATATAAATGCTATTTATATATATATTTTTTTTTTTAATAAATCATACAATCAATGAAAAAGCTTTATATTTTAAAATTTACTCATATTAATACACTTATTAGCTCTTATATAATAATCTTCTGCTAAATTAAAATTTCCCACTTGCATCACTAAATCCAAGTAACGAAAAATACCGATGGTGCAAAGCAAGTGCGACTTATCATTTATTTATTTTTTTCCTTCGTATAAAAGCGGTAAAAAGCAATTTATTTTTTAACGCTACGACTTCCGAGCCTCGGTCATTGCGAGTATAACTCGCATCGTTTCCCCCGACCGCATTTCCGGCGGCCAGGCCATACGGTCGTAAATCATCGCATACCTATACGTGTTAAACGCGATTGATATGCTTCGACATTTTCTAAAACGGCCCTATCCAGTGTACTTTAAACGTGCATACTATTATAGGCCAAAGGTATTTGGAGCATTCGTAGTTTTTACATTTTCCAAAAAAAAAAAAAAAAAATTATTATTATAATATTATAACATTTACATGGTTCTTTTAAGGATTTAACGATATCGTTTTTATTAGGTTAAACAATTAACGCTACTGGAAAAAGCAATAGTTAAAAATATATAATCCACAACAATAAAATAGTTGTAAACACCTTGTCCACTCTTTATGACCAGTTATTCCTCTTTTTGTTCACGTTATTAGATTTTATATTTTTAATTTGATTTTTACAATTATTCTTCTGCGATTGGTTCAATGACTTCGACGGGTCTCCACTCGTACTCATTCATCATAGCTACTTTCAATTTTTAATTGAGTTCATAAAATGTGCTTCATAAATGGTGTTCTCGGTCTACATCTTCCGGCTTTTCCTTCTGTCTTCTATTATTGTCATTACCCGTTCATCGTTTCGCATTATATGTCAAATTTATTTTTCCTCCTCTTTCTGATTCGTTTTTCGTATCGGTTTTTTTATTCTCTGGTACAATGTTTTTTTCATTTTCGATTTTCTCCGCCGAGACATTTTCATCGATCTTCTTCAGTTTCAAAAGCTGTTTTGAGTGTCGTCTGAGTTTCTGCCCTGTAAGAGAGAGCTATAATCCATGCAAAACTTATTCCAAAAGTTTTTCTCGCTATTAGTCAAACAGTATTTGCCGTTATTATATTTGATTCCTATAATTTAAAAATATACTCTGAAATCCATCAACACGTCGTGTAAACTTTCTGCACTCTTAAGTGTTTGTATTGTGAACATTTTCGAAAATTGAGTCTTAAGAGTTAAAAAAAGGGATGAGAAATTATAGGAGTGGAAATTGGTAAAATATGCATGAAAATATTTAAATTCATTACATATGCATAAAAAACATTTAATATTAAAAAAATAAATATAAACTTTTATTCTGATATAGGTAATAATTAGGGGTGAGAAGTTATAATATAACAGATGAATTTAGCAAAATATGCTCAAAAATAGTCAAAAATATGCATTTAAATTCATTAAATATGCATAGTTAAACACGAAATATATAAATATATATATATATATATATATATAAATAAACTTTTATTCTGATAAGTAATAATTATAAATTAAAGAATAAATATTTTGTACTTTTAAATAAAGGAAATTTGTTGCATTAGAATCTGAATAAACTATATTTTCGACATCTAAACTAAACGATAACCGAAGTCCAAATAAATATTTTTTAAACGGAAAAAACTTCTATAAATCTAAAAAAAATTATAATTTTTTTCTTACCTGTAGATTTGTATTTTTTTTTATTATTTTTTTTTTTTATGCTCAAGTTTTGTTTTATAGGGTACATTTTACGAAAATCGCATTAATACGCACAAAAGAGCAACAATATGCAGTTTTTAAACAAATGACCGAAATATACAAAATATGCAAAAAGAACCACTTGGTTATGAAACAGATTTTTAGCCCAACTGAAAAAAATGAAAGACCAAGAAAAAATTTCTTTGGTATAATACATAGAAGATATAGTCAAAAATATGCAATTTCTATAAGTTCTCTCATCCTAGTTATGACACTCGCCTCACGAACAATATTCAGGAGAATCCTGTCAGTACCAGCGTTACCCGTTTACAATACCCTGCAGAGAGTGACCCCCACGTTTGCCCCGTTCAGTTCTATTATTATAATAATCTCTGTTTAGCAGAGGCTAGTCTCGACTGCGTTCTGTATTCTCAAAGCCAAGGTTTCACCGATGAGTAGGTGCCGAAAAAGGAGTTCCGGACACTCGACGATTTCCATATATACGTAATAAAAGTCCTACATCGAGTCTCGTCACAAACGACCCGGACCACAATATTATAATGTTATTTATAACACAAATGTATTTATATACATATTCCGTGTACGCGTTATAACGGACAAGATGTATACGACGTACGATCGTTTGTTTTTTGTTTTTTTTTTTTTTTTTTTTGTGTGTGTTATGCAAATAACGTTGAATTCGGTTTTATTCCGACACCTCCGACGGCCGAGATTTTCCTTTCTCGACCTCGTGTAATTTACTCGTACCCACACGGGGCTATAATAGTTGGTAACGAACACGCGCGCACCACGACAAGTGTGTGTGTGTGTGTGTGTGTGTGTCTGTACACATTATCATATTATTATTATATTATTATACGCTTCCAGCTGCAGAGCCGGCCGGTCGATGATTGAGTTATGTTTATTGGAGTTGTGTTTCCGAGACGACGACGACGACGAAATAAACGACAGTCGGATTCAAAGTCGTTGTGGACTACAACAACACGTGGTCGTCGAGAGAGAGAGAGAGAAAAGGATATATCGTTAAAATTCTTGACTAGGACGTGTCCGCTTCACTACTCCACCACCCCGTCGAGGGTACGGGGACGGGGACGCGAGTACTGTGCACGTATACCTATTATAAGACCCGCGTCACCACCAATCATCCCGTTTAATCGATGGCGTTCGCGTTGTCACTGGACACTTTCAATCGCAGTTGTACCGGTTTTCGAGTTATCAAATCGAATTATTGTTGACGGAAACAATAACGTACACGAGTGCGCGCGCGCGCACGACATGGAATTTTACATAGGAAAGGGGCGCGTGGATAGTTGAAAAAACCGAAAAGTAAAGTGTTACATAACAAGTCAAAATTTTTTATGTCATTTTTCTCACCATGACAATGAATTTGTAGGAAATTACCCTATTTGCGGACTATTGTGGGTTTTCGATTTTGAAACTTTTATTACGAAATTATCAACGATTTTAATTTTTATGCAATTATTTGGTTTTTTTTTGTTAATTTTACTGCATTTATTTATTATCTTATTGCGTCTAAAAAAATATTTTTTACAAACACGTCATATCCTAGGTTTAAAAAATGTTTTACCAGAATTTTACCTATATGTGTATTACGGCGTTTAATTTGCATAATTGGACAATGAAGTAGTAGTGACTATACCGTAGCCAAACCTAACGTAACCATAGAGATAGAATCGGAGCCAACTCAATTCAAATTCAATCGAAACGTTTATAATAATTATTTTTCACACATTGCTTATATCCATTAAAAATAAATACGAACATAAACATTGAAATACGATTTTTTTTTCTTATTAATAACACAGCAATTTTTAAATTCGCGGTTTTAGGTGTAGTTAAGGAAAATTTTTAATGAACTTGTTGGCATTTTAAGTGAATTTTTCACCGCACGTTTTGTTACCGTTCGAAGGGCATTTTTTGAGTTCTCGAATTCATTTTGGGTTTTAATTGCATTAAATTCAAAGCCCTGTATATCATCAGGAAGATCTGCTTTACGAATGAGCTTTATTTTATTTTTAATGATTTCGACTTAATCAAAATATCTACACAATTATATCAATGCAATATTTATCTTCGATTATACAACATTATTCTAGTTTAAAATTTTGAAATGTCCTGAGGGGTGGCAAACGCCCAATCTTGTCCCCCTCTCCTGTGACAGGAGCCCATGACGCGCACACACACACACACACACAAACACACACACACACAAACGCGCGCGCGTATGTGTTCGTGTATTGTAATGTGTATTAATCACGCGCGCACGCGTGTGTGTGTGTGGGTACGTGTATTTATAGGTAAAACGAAACGTCGTCGTCGGTATAACCTGTTCCACCGTTACGCAATTTCGCCTCTCCCGATGCTCGTTTTCATAAATTCCATAATTATCCGGTCTTTATGTGGTGGCATGCACAAATTATTATCATGCACGCGTGTGTTACACTGTTGCACCGTCGTCGTCGTAGTCGTCGCCAAATGATCTTTAGATCCATGTACGTGTGTGTGTGTGTGTGTGTGTGTGTGAATATGTGTAATTATTATTATGGACCGAGTTTGTTAAACTTGATGCGCTGATAAAAAAAAAAAATAAATAAAAAATAATAATAATAATAAATATTACAATAATATTATCCTCGTCCGCAAAATGACACTCGAATACACGACGTTATCGATATACGTTCGTCGTACAAACCCACGTGATAATTATTACGATATATTATTATTATTATTATCATCATCAGGTAGTTTATATTACATTTTCCCAAAATGTCGTCCGGCGTACACGACTGTGTACAGCGATTCGAGTTACTATAATTGATATTGTGTACGTCCTACGCGTGCACCGCGGTGGTCGGGTTCCATCGTCCGAGTTTGCGGTGCAGCGGGAACGTAGAACGACACGAAATCTTATCGAATCGAGTTCTCTTCCATAAGGACACTGGGGCACACTTGTAAACTCCCCCGAATTCGAGTGAAGTTCCCTGAAAATCAAAACTCTAATCTTTATTTTATTGTCGAGCAGTAAACTCTCCTGAAAATTATTTACTACCTAATTACTTTTACGTAAACTCCCTTAAAAATATTTTGCTGCTACCGTATTACTCACACGAAAAAACTCCTCTAAAATGATTCGAATATTACACGACTTCTAAAATGTGTCTGAAACGCGAAATTTAGAATTAAAATCGTTTTTTTTCTTTTGTTATATTTTTGGGTACAGTTGGTACACAAGCTCAAAGTACACTTGGGCTACTGAGAGATTTCAACATCGTGAAATAGTGTACCATCAGGTTCAAAACAAATTCCTTCGATTTGTAAATATGTTACCTGTATGAAAACATCGACCGTTGAAAAATATTGTAATTTTTTTTTTTTTTTTTATCAATGTGGGAAAATTGCACATTCATTTTGTAATTCATAAACAATAAAACACACATGCTTTGATGGAGTGTTACATTTATACAAAAGTAATTATTGTCAAAACATATTATCCGTTTTCAATTTGTATTCTATATCTATGAGTTAAATACTTCTACTCAGTATATGTTAACATTGTGTTGAGTGATTAAGTCGATAAGACAATTTGTTTTATTAAAGAGTGACGGGTAACCGCTTTAAAATTTGAAAAAAATGGTAAAAAAAATGACTTTACAATGTACACTTTTGATTGTTTAGTAGCTTTCAGTAGCTATAATTAAGAAGTTAAATAATAAACAATTGAGTTAAGTAAATAGCAAGAGTAAATAGCAAGTAAATAGTTAAGTAAAAGTAAAAATATCAAGTTTTTTTTTTTTGTCAACTTCTAATACATTCCAAGTAATAATTCAACTCCTTAATGTATTAAAATGTTTTAGTATAGTTTTTGTTTGTTTTAAGTTAAAAATTGTTCATTTTTAGGGTCGATTTGACTTAAATTGTTAATATTCAATGAAAAAAAAAAAAAAGAAGCATTAATGGATCATATCTCTTGTCCCTGAAAAATTTTCAAAACCTGCCACCTTTGGAACTTGGGAATAACAAGTGAAGAACAGGGGTTTACTCGGACTGTATGAAGTGTCTAAACGTAAAATTAAGATTATCAAGTAATAGTCAAAAAAGTGAAACTTTCATTTGGAGATTTTCTAAAATTGAACGTCACTGTTTTTTTTTTTTTTTTTTTTATCTCAAACGATTGACACCGTGTGAAATTCACTTTCCCCCACTTTAACGCGCTCTCACGATTGTCGTCGGAAAATACCTGTGTGCGTTTGTGTGAGTGTTAGTTGTTTTTAGAATGACGTCAAAACGAACGAGTCCGTTTTGATATTTCGGTAAACAGTAATCGATTCTCGACAGTCGTCACTGACTTATCTGTGGCCGCTGACATACAAATAACTCCTACGAAGCTTTTAATTAAAAAAAAAAAAAAAAACAAAAACAAAAACAAAAAAACACGTGTGACGTGCAATTAGGACAAACGTGTTTTGCTTTGTGCGTCAAATTCGGGGTGTTTAACAGCGGCGCAGGAGAGAACGAACAGACCAATTTTTCGGTTTTGCGTTTTTTTTTTTTTTTAACCAAAAAGTCGTTATCGGTCGTCAACTGTGCAGTGAGGTAATTAACGGCCGACAATATAAAACGAAAATATTTACCTCGTTAAAAACCATCATCGATGCTTCACAGTCCTCGCGAGCTCTAAAAAGGACGGGTTTACACGCTCTCAGCGACGAGTGCGCGCGCATGTGTGTGTACGTGAAAACGAGTATAGCCGACAATTGACCAATAAGTGAATACAGAGTGATTCTGATTGTGTGTTAATACAATTTTATCGTATAAATATTCTAAATAATGATACGAAAGAATATAATATTCATTTAAGAAAACCTATAAAATAATGTGAAAATTTCATATTTTTTAACCACCTCTAACGTGCGCTTTTGAGGGCAAAACTTTTGAAAATCAATTAGGAACCTATATTTTTTTTCGAAAATATAATTTTAAGGTAATTTTTTTAGAAAATTTCAGCAGTTGAAAAACATCAATTGATGCGAAAACGTAGGTTTAAGAGCTGTTTGAAATTCGTAGATATCGTCACATTTTGACCGTTCGCACAAAAGTTCACTTAACCTATGCTCGTCCAACCCCGGAATAAACAGAAGGGAAGCTTTGTAGAATTAACCTCGGACCTTATGAGAGACGAAAAAAAAATGTTTTAATTTTAATGAAATTAGTAATAACGCTAATAACGTTTTCGGTAAAAGGAGACTTCTATTTTATTTTTGTTCTTCGGGCTACGCTACTATAATTTGATAATATCACTTTTGTTTGTTATCAGTTCTCAATGTTTATATTAAATATGATCATTTTTTTTTTTCTTTTGATAACATGAAATTAGCAGGGTGGCAACAAGCCTTAGAAATCTTACAAAAAGGGAAATATTTTTTATCCTTGCAAAACTGTTAATTTCATTAAATTTTGAACCTTTTTCGGAGAGTAGATAAGATTCCCTCCTATTTATTCTGTGGTCCAACATCGTGCTAGCCCGTGTGTAGTGCGTTTTTCCACGCGATTTCCAATAATTTTAAATCGTTCTCAAACCTCAAACTCTCAATTTTGCTTCAATTAATGTTTTTCAAACACAAAAAATTTCAAAAAAGAAAAAAAAAATACTTTCATGTTACGACGTAGTAAATAATATAAGTTCTGATATGATTTTAATAAGTCGACCCTCAAAACTACCCCTTAGGAGGTAATTTAAAAACACGAAATTTACACAACGTTTTACATTTTATTATATTTCGACTATTTCTACAGTAAAATTGCTGAAACTCACATAATTCGAATCATCATGTATATTATACACTGATTAATACTTTATATTTTTATGTTCACGTGTGTGTGTGTGTGTGTGTGTGTGTGTGTGTTGGAGATCGGAGGACGCGCGAGATATTAATCAAATTTACGACCGACGTTTTAATGCAGTCGAACGCGCGGGATACCGCAATATTATACTCTAAAGCCCGCGTGATAACAGTCCAACCGTAATGGCATGGTTGCATGTGAAGCTATCCACGAGGTCGGATTCGAAATATTTATATATTTTTGTCGACGCGAGTTCTTGCTCAACGATTCGATTTATGCCGTTCGCCACTACTGCAAGCGCACACACGCACACCTTTCGATTTATCCTCACAATTCGGTCGGGACGCTTTATTAGCCCAATGGTTCTCAACCGGACGAATCCCCCCCCAACCGCCCCCAAGGGGAATTAAGATACTGCAAGTGGAGTATAGTAAAGTCATGACAAAATAATTATGAAAACTTATTTCTACCGAAATAATAAATGTTAAATATTTATATTATTTACATTTTACACTATTATTCGTGTTGTTATAGAATTTAATTTTTAAAATAAAATAAAAATTTCAAAGTCAATTTAGTTTATATTCGTGCCGAATAGTTGTTTTGTATATTTCATTCGTATGGTTCACAACAAATTAATGGACGTATATCGCACCTTGGATGTTCTACGCTTCTCGGGTGTGATACTCTTGGTGGGTGTTTTGCGTTTTAAAGAAACGATAAATCATTTCTTCAATAAAACGGTTCTAAGAGTATCGGTTAATATATCGGTTAGTATACGAATAATAACATTATAATAATACACTTTCGATATTTTGACATGGGGCAACGCTTTTTTACTTACCTCGAAATTGGTTAAGTGTATTTGAAAATGTAATAAGATATGCGGGGGTGACTATTTCTAGTAGTTGATGAAAATTCAACTTTCTAGCTCCATTATTTTGGAAGTTTTGTTTTAAAAAAAAAAGGAATAAAATAAAATCGAATTTATGAAAATTCAGGATATTTTACTGTTATTTGTAAGTTTTTGGGTAGTTTTTACATGCGCTTGGAAAAAGTTTTGAGAATTTCAAAAAATGACCTCCTAAAAGTACCATTTGAATAAAATTTCCCCTGTATAGACTTACTGATCGATACTTTTGGACCAGCATTTTTACCCAAAATCTTGCTTCCGGAAAAACACACACACGTATTTGTAAAACCAATGCATTCTTCGTTCCGGTCAAAATCTATAAGAGAGAGAAAGAGAGAGAGAGAACGGGACTAAATTATAATTTTGGGAGAGAAATGAGATTTTCGAAAATGTATGAGCAATAGAAATAAAACGATTGTGAACCACTGCTCTAGCAGTTCGCTTGCTCAACGGTTTAGCCTAGATATCGTGCACACGACGATTGTCAACGCGAATACGACCGCTTCGTAAAAATAACGCAAGGTCTTCGGCGTACGACAGACCATCGCCTGTCCAACCACTGGTAGCAGTTTCGCACGACGTGATTATTTATTACGTATTTGTTTGTTTGTTTATTTGTTCATTTATTTCGTATGGATTCGTACAAATCAACTTTGTCAACAATATCATAACAAATCATAAAATTACAAAATAATAACTGGTACCCACATAAAATATAACGTATTAATGGTTCAACTTAAACAGAATTATTTTAATTCTAAAGCGAAGAAAGTTAAAAAATAAAAATAAAAACATAATGCCAATAAAAATTTTAGATTATACAAAATGAAATCTAGCACAAATAATTTCACAGTGAATAATTTATATTCTAAAGTAATAAATTCACGTATATTACAATATATTTTATTGCTTATACAAAGACCAACTATATTATTATATGACCACCGAGAAAAAAAAAAAAATATAAGGTCTTATCACATTTGCAAAGTCGATAACCAAAATGAAAAATGAAACGGAATGCATAGGGTGGCTTCCATGATAACTCGTTTAGCATTATAGGGGAAAATTATTATACACCCTACGCGTTTCATGTGTATTAAGTTCAGTGGTACTAACTACTAGCCGTGCGCGGTCCGGTAACGTGTGTTTACTACCGTTAAAGTCTTCTCTAGGACACGGATATAATAATATGATAATAATAACATGAGAATCACGTTCGCGTCGAGATCATAATTATTATTATTTTATATTAAAGCATTAATAGTGTTAAAAATTGTCAAAAAAAAAAAAAAAAAAAAAAAACTTGAAAATTCATCAAATTCACTTAATCTTTCTGTTATTTTAGGACTATTTTTTAAAATATGAAACTGTGGTTTGGAACTAGAGTACAGCTATTGACTATAATAATAATATTATAATGTAGTACCTGAGACTTTTATCCTTATACTTCAACCTACCAAAGAACCCGATAGGAACATCAGTAGACAGCAGAAAAAACATTCAACCAAAGAATAAATGAGCACACAATGGAAAACTGGAAAACTCTGGTCTCAGTCTTATGCCGTGTTTAATAAACACTACATTAAATGTAACGGTTTTTGCAAGGTAACGTACAGTTCTACAGCAAACTTATAAAAATAAATAACACCATAAGAATATGATGTTTTATGTAGACGTGCCAATGTAATCACGTAAAATTCCATATAGTGCAATAATTTAAGATTTTTTTATGGTCACACTGGTGCTTGCATTCAATATGGCGAACGGTTTTATCGGTTTCACCATAAGAATAGTGTAATTTTAGATTCTTCGCTTCGCTCCTGAATCAATATTTTTGCACTGATGTTTATTTATTATTTTAATTTTTTTTTTCTAAACACTTTTTCGTATGGAAATACTTATTTAGAAGCTCGACGAAACATTTTGAAAGCGGATTTCTCTCTAGATGGTACTTTTAAGAGGTCATATTTCGAATTCTCAATTGTTTTCTCAAAATTTGGATAAAAACTCATAAAAATTGACAAAAAAAGACTCGAAAAGTATCTTTATTCAATCTAAACTTTATAAAATTTCAAAAATAGATTGATATTAATATGAAAAAACATATTTTGGCAAAAGAAAATTTAAAAAATGTGAAAAAAAAATTGTTCACTTTTTTCTCTTTGTTTTTTCCATATCTTTATTTATTGGGGGAAAAAAAAGGAAAGTAAAATGAAGTACAGACAAGAAATCCGGACATACTTTGCACAACGGGTATTCTTCGCTCCTTGGATCAGATATTCTTGGTGAGTGTGTTGAAAATAACGACTATTACTTTCAACTGCTTCCATTTTAAGCTTCAACCTCGAATTCTCGAGCATTGTCTGGGCAAATGAATTTTCCCGAATCGCTATCCTAGGTAATCTTTAAGGTTCCTCGTCGTTCCACAAGCTACCTCCTTTTTCTTTTCACCTGTTCACACCAGCCTTACCGACCGTGCTGATAAAAAATAAGCTTCGTTCGACTAGTATTTCGTACCTTATATTTATGCGTTTTTAGTTTTAAGATTAATTGTGAATCGCCCGACCAGGCGATCGATCGATCGACGCTCGTATACGCACACTCACGTATATAATATTATTATTATTATCATAATCATACGTCTATAATATGTATACATGCGTATAAGTAATTGCGTTCGATATTGTCTGGCAGCTACCGTAATCTTGTTCCAACACACACACACTCAAGAGAGGATAGATGAGAGGTATTTATATTCTTCTTATTTCTTTCCCTCGACCCCCCCACCCTCTGACCATTCGATATCCTTCGCGCAGAGAACTCTCACAAACAAACACACTCAAACATACACACACACACACGGTTTACCTCAAGTGAACGTATATGTATACCAGTATCCTCATAAGGTATGATATAATGTACAACAACTGTTAACCTATGACAGTCCATTACTTTTTTTTCATTCCCCCTCTCCCCCACCCAACATGACGGATAATATACGAGTTGTCTCGGTGCTGTTGTTAACTCTTTTTTTCCTACACACACGTGTGTGTGTGTGTGTGTGTGTGTGTATAAGTATATAAGTATATACGTTCGTTTTATCCTTTTGATTTGTTTCTATCGTTTGTTCTCGACTCCCTCTGCTAGTTGCATCGGCGATTCTAATATACCGACGGCCACCTCGCGCGGGCGGACTATACGAAATAAATAATAATATAAAAAATAACAATAATAATAATAGTTTCGGGACAGTCACTAAATTCACCGATGCCGTATTTCGGAACCGGTCCGTCTATATAAGAACTATACAGCAGTATATCATACGCGCACCGCAATGCTATCGTTTTTTTATTTTTATTTATTTTTTATTATGTCGCATTTTTTTTTTTGGCCAACGTGATGTTTACCGTCGTAAAACCTTGCACTCTGTACGCGCACGCGCACTCAGTAGCTTTCTTCGTATATTACAAAAATATCGGGTACTTACGACGGGAAAAAAACAAAGGAACCGGTGGGATTGAATTTCAGAGAAACGATAAATTATTTTTTCAATAAAACGATTCTGAGCGGTGCTTCGACTAATACACAATAATAATTATCAGTTTTTGAAGAACTGAACCCGAACGTTGAACTAAAAATTTTATTCTGTTACATACAAAATTGACAAAAAACGAAAATTGATATTCGTATATTCGCATACACCTAATGAAGAATCCATAAAAAAATTTCGAACATAAACATCACAATAAAATAATAAAAAAACGAAACGAAATTCGCCTCCAGGCAACAGTGTACGCGTTTTATTACGGATAATTGTCGACACACGTGCGTCCTGCTACCACTGCATTTTATTATAATATATATATATATATACGTCATAAACGCCATACGTCAGCCTTCGCGTGTCAGATATTCGACGAGATAGCACGAAGAACGGACAGACGGAGCCAGAGTGGCTTCCCTACGGATACGCGATACGGGTCACGGAGATTTTTTTTAACAAACGAGCACTGCCGGCAGTCTGTGTTCGTGATACGACGACGAGTCTGTAATGGACGGAAGACGAGAGCGACGAAAAAAATAGGCGACGCGCGAATCGATTTTAACTGTATCGCCACTGCGGCACTATTGGACAACGGTAACGGTTTTATAAACACGAAAAACACGGTCTTTATTGAACAACAATAATTTTATACGCTCAAAACCGGGGTAGGGGGCGTTGGAGGAGGAATATTTCGGGTTTGAGCAAGGTGCCAACCCGTCAATCGAACGGGATTAAAGAGTAAAGTATAGACAAGAAAACCGGTCATACTTTGCACCGCGGATATTCTTCGCTCCTCGGGTCAGACACTCTTGGTGGTTGTGTAGAATTTTAAAGAAATGATAAATAATTTCTCTAATACGACAATTATTTTGAATGAAAGAAGTTAATAGTATAAAGAACAAAAATAGTCGTCATTTTTCAACACGTCCACCAAGAGTATCTGACTTGAAGAGCCAAGAATAACCGTGGTGCGAAGGATGTCCGGCTTTCTTGTCTATATTTCTCTTTACTATACTTTACTTTTTTTTACTTAATAAATGAAGAGAAGGAAAATTATCTCGTTTAAATTTTCATAAAGTTTGGACCAAAAAATTATGGTTTCCGAATCTTTTTTATCAAATTTGGAGTAGTTTTTTCAAAAAAAAAAAATAAAATTCAAATGTTGAGAAATTATAGAATTGACCTTTTTAAGTACCAACTAGAAACAAAGTTGGTTTCAAAAAGTTGCTGATCGAGACTTTTGGACAAGCCGATCTTTACAAAAAAGTGTATATAGAAAAAAAAAGAAAAAAAAAATTAACATCATTGTAAAATCATTAGCTTCTTCACTTCGTTCAGAATCTAAAATTTCACCTATTTGTAAAATTTTAACGGGATAAACCATTTAATACCACTTGAGTAGTCACTTTAATCAAAATATTTTACAATTTTCTTCCAATTAAAGATTTAAATAAAAAAAAATATAACGACAAAACAGATAACATGAAACACGAGACAGAAATTAAACGGTAAAAAATAAAAGTGTTGTCCGCACTGCCGTTTGTCATTAATCGTCTCATCGATTTGTACATAAATAATAATAATAAGTATAATGTTTAAAGCGGCGGATCAAGGGGAGGGTCCAGCTAGTATAGCCACTACCGGCCATATTTTTTTAAATAATAAAATTTGTTTTGAAACTTTATTTAATTGTATAAAGTTCAATTCTATAAAGTGGTAAACGAGACAAATCCAAATATTAGACTGAATAAAACATAGTATTATAATGTTAACTTATCCGATCATAAAGAATTTAATTTATAAATACCGAACAAAGTGAAGGATAAGAATATTTATATTTTCATTTTTATATTATTATATTATAAGTAAGACTAAACTTCAACTCAAAATTTTAGATTTTGAACGAAGTGAAGAAGCTAGTGTTTTTACAATGATGTTTATTTTTATTTTTTTCTGTGTACAACTATTCGTATGGAAATACTTGTCGAAAAGTTTCGATTAATAACTTTTTGAAACCGGATTTGCCTCTAAATTGTACTTTGAAGAAGTCATTTTTTGAATTTCTCAATTCTATTTTTTGAAAAAAACTACCCAAAATTTGATAAAAATGACTCGGAATTCATCATTTTTTGATCCGAATTTTATGAAAATTTAAACTTAGAAAATCATATAAGAAAGATTTTGGCGCAAGAAAATGTTGAAAATGTGAAAAAAAAATTTGGACATTTTTCTAACATTTTTTTTTTTATATTATTATTTCCCTCGTTCAGGATCGTTTTATTGAAGAAATCGATTTATCGTTTCTTTAAAATTAAATACACCCGTCAAGAGAATCCCACTCGTCGTGTGAAGAACACCCATCGTGCGAAGTATGTCCGGTTTTTTTTTTCTTTTTTTGCCATATAAATGCATAAAAAATAAAAAATTATTGTAGAGCATTAAAAATTTTTGAAATAAATTTAATTGGTTTTTTATTTTTTATATATTTTTTTTATTTCTATCTAGATAAATTTTAAGTTATCTGTGCAAAAAACTGGTTCTTATTTCGATTATATAATAATATTATCATTATTTTACGATTTAATTGATCACAATGTAGGGTACATTTCAATGAATAACGACTTTGTATCGTAAAAATAGGCATTTTATTCGTCTCTCAATCGGTTTTTTTCTTCTCAACGTCATAATTATACGCGTACATAAACATATTATATTATTAAGGCAGTTAGGTCACGAGAAAAAAAAAAAATCATAAAAATGCACATATAGGTACGTCTTATGAGACGTTATCGACACGCAACGTCGTCGAGTGTACATTTTTATGTGCACTTTACACACCACACACACACACACACACACACACACACACACACACACACATAATGAAGTGTTTAAATACAACCGGTCCGGTCCCCGTATATGACATATACTACATAGCGTTCATTGAAGTACACAATATTTATGTTGTGTAAAACTTATATTTTATACTGGACAATTCTCTAAATGTGGACTTTAAATCAAATTTTGAGACTTTTTTTTTTTTTTAATAAACGATGTGATTTATATTTTTGAACGATTTTACAACATTTTTTAAGAGACTGTAGCTTCTTTGTGCTCCCCTCTCCCCACCATACATACTAAGTAACTAACAATATTTAGTGAGAACATTAATTCATTATGAAACATTAGTAGTGTACACGTTTTAAAAAATAATTATTATCGAACCTTCGGAACACAACAATAACTGTAGAGTCATAAATCGACAAACGAGTCGTCGTGGTCGTCAGATGAGTTGGCATCGTCCTGAAGGCATCCTTCAAAATAATTTTCTCGAAATTCCTCCATCCCCTAAGTTCATGACAGTTTCTCATCATACAAACATTTAATCAAACTACTAGTCACAATTAAATTATTTGTGCGCTGTGTTTAATTTTAGATTTTGAGTGAAGTGAAGAAGCTAGTTTTTTTTTACAATGATGTTTACTTTTTATCTGTGGAAAATTTTTCCTATGGAAATACTTTTCCAAATTTTTCCATCGGCATTATTTTCAATCAGAATTTTCCTCTATATTATGGTACTTTAGAGAGGTCAATATTCAAAATTCTCAAAAGTGTTTCAAAAATTTTCACCATTTAACTACCCAAAATTTTACAAAATAACTTTTAAACTTTTTTTTCTTAAATTTAAACTTTATGAAAATTTGAATATCAACAGACTATAATATGAAAAAAATTTTTGTGAAAGACAATTTTTGTTTTATGAAGTTTTAGATTCTGAATGAAGTGAAGAAGCTAGTGTTTTTACAATGATGTTTATTTATTTTTTTTATTTATTTTTATTTTTTTTTTTATTTTATTTTTTTATTATTTTTTTTCTGTGTACATCTTTTCGTATAGAAATACTTGTCCAAAAGTTTCGATCAATAACTTTTTGAAACCGGATTTGCCTCTAAATTGTACTTTAAAGAGGTCATTTTTTGAATTTCTCAATTTTTTATTTTTTTTTTTTTTTTATAAAAATA